>JAXCGZ010013966.1:25000-30000 GCA_037179515.1 Halocaridina rubra | reverse complement strand
CTTCATTTGGATTCTTTAGCTTGCAATCACATACTACACAAAGCACACCATTCTTATCTTTAGGATCGGCCTTGATCCAGTCTTTAAACTCAGAATCAGTTAGACAATCGCTATTAAATGACTGGCTGTACCACATATTTTCTTTTTCTTTTTTGGTGGAGTTTTATCTCCACTACAGCTTGCACTAGAATTCTCCGAATCACTCAATGTCACCTGATGTTTCAGATCCTTTTGTTTAATTAACCACAATCTTAATCAAGCTGAGGCCCCAGACAAGAATTCAGTACAAATCACTCCTATATCGCTCATATTCTCACTTCATGATTAATGCTCAGCCTAATATCACCCTCATATATTTTAGTTCAGATACACGATAATTCAGTGTATAGTCAACTGAAAATGCCTTATCTTCTAAACAGATATTTTTATTAACTACCAGTAAATAGATACAAAAGAAAATATACACTCGATGTTGACTGATTTATGAATATTTAATCAGAGAAGAAGGTGTCATGGACGAATCATATTGGGAAAAGATGGATTGTTGTGAGAGGGAGTTGCGTGAGTTGCCCGCAGATGTATAGGAAACAAACGAGAAGTAAACAAGTACCGTATCACAATACAACGCACGAGCATTGCAAACGGTTGCTGGGATAGGAGGGAGGGAGGGCCCTCATGGGTTGAGGGGATAGGAGAAGGGTAAGGGTCCCCTACACTTATTCCAAGAGAGAGAGAGAGAGAGAGAGAGAGAGAGAGAGAGAGAGAGAGAGAGAGAGAGAGAGAGAGAGAGAGAGAGAGAGAGAGAGAGAGAGATCCAAAAATACATATCCTGTCTCTGTAATGAAATACTACTAGATCTGTCTGATTTTAAAGAAAAATCTACTAGACTACTAGATCAAATCCAAAAATACTAGATCTAGTAGGAAAATACTAGGAGTGGCAACACTGGACTCAGGGACGTTTAAGAAAATCTAAATTCCATGCCTCAGTTTTTCTGCAGTAGTATATTCTGAGATTTCCTTTATTAAAAATGGATCTCAATCCCTAATCAGTTAAATTCTCTGAGTATATTACTCATTATAGCAATAAACAACTTCATCATCATTTACATTATCAGGGTATTTTTTGCATTTAAAGAACATTTTTATTAAAGATATTTAAAAAAAGAATTTTAATGAGTGTGGCACCGGGGCAGGTAAGAAAACTGCTATTATCAACAAAGGCCCTTGCAAAAGACAGACTGAATAAATAATAAAAGTACTGAGGACTTATGTTAATGGCAGGATTAGGCCCTGAGATAGCGATAGTTCGTTTTTTGAAGGAAGATAGTTAATAAGAATTAGGCAAGACAGAAGGAAGAAGAGAGTTCCAGAGTCTGGAGGTAGATGGGATGAGGTAGTCGCTGAATAGAATAATCCTCGAGCTAAAAACATACTCACAATACCTGTAAGACGAGTCCACTTGGCGACTATTACCTGACCTCGGCAATGGGGGAGGGATGCATCTCGTCAACTCATAAGAGCAGCGATGGATGTAGTAGCAACTGAAAAGAGAAAGGGATGTTACCTTAAGATGAAGAGATAGAGATTACAGATTGGAAGTAAGAGAATGAACATTAATGAGTCTGACTGCCTTAGATTCAACCCTATCAAGGTAATAAGTATATGAAGAAGTACCCCAGATGAGTGAGCAGTATTCCAAGCAGGGATTGATAAGACCTTTGTAAATTATATGTAACTATAAAGAAGAAAAGTAATGGCGAAAGCGAAAAAGAACGCCCAATTATTTGGATTTAGATGTATAAATTTTGATGATGTGATTCCTCCAAGACCAGTTAGAGGTTTCTCTGGATCCCTTATATGTTAATAGAAATGTAAGTCTAAATAGTTTCGAAAACAATAGGGCTATCAGGAGGAGAAGAAGATGAAAAGATAGCCATACACTGTGCCTTGGAGTCATTCAATTTAACTAAGTTTTGAGTGCCCCAATCAGATACCCTCTGCAAATCGGAGCTGAGAGTAAAAAAAAAAAAAAGTGATATGAGACTTATTACGAGTAGCAGATGAAAGTTGTGAAAAAAAAGGGAAGAGGAAAAACGAAGAGTAAAATCAACGGCAAAATCGTGAAGAAGAGATGAAGATTGGGACTGAAGGAGATCGTAGATGAAGAAAAGTAACAGAGTATGTGAAAGAACAGAACCCTATGGAGCACCACTGGTAGAAGGGAGGCTAGATGCTGTACAGTCAAAAAGCACAGATGAAAACGGCCAAAAATAATAGAAATAAAAACACAAAGAGGAAGGGTAAAGCCATAGGCAGGAAGTTTGGCAAGCAGACCCTTGTGCCAGACTCTGTCAAATGCCTTAGAGATATCAAGGGTGACAATAAAGGATTCCACATTGTTCCTCAGAGAAGATGACCATGCATGAATAGGATAGGACAGGAGGTCACCAGTGGATCCTGCCCTGTGAAATCCCCATTGGTGATTGGAGATAAGTAAGTTTTAGAGGTTTCAAGATGTGAGAATTGAGAAAAGTTTCGAAAACTATAGATACAAGAGACCATGGCAATAGGTCGGTAGTTTGAAGGAATACAGTGGTAACACTTCAAAGGAGCAAGTTGTACTAGAGAATGCTTCCAAGATGAAGGTAGATACTGGTCGAGAGAATGATGTGAAAAAAATAGCAAAGCACAGAAGCCAGTTTATTAGCAAACACATTAAGGAACGTTGCAGGGATACCATCTGGACCAAATGCCATTTTCATCTTTAGTAAGTGAGGAACCTTATGAATTTTGCTTCGAGAAAGTATAAGGGAGGGTATATTGTTAGAGAGGGGTAAAGATTGTGACAAAGGTTCGCTGGATTCCTATACGGATGCTGACAGAAAAGCGAGAGCCAAAAAGAGTGGCTTTATCAGTTGGAGAGCAAGGTATAGAACCATCAGAATGAATGAGAGGGGGAAAGCTTGAGTTACAGAAATTTTTGGAGATATATTTAGCTAAGGACTAGAAACATTTACTAGTGACAGAGGATTTAAGGTTATTAATTTTCCTTCTTAGAAAGAAGGATTTTGACCTTTGAATCTGAGCAGTAGTGTGATTCCAAGCTACAATAATAGCAGAGCGAGATAAATCAGAAGCATAGGCTTGATGTGACCTGAGTGCCCAATCCCTGGACTTAATAGCAATTAAAGAGGCATGGTGAAACCAAGAATTGGGGTAAGAAAAAGTTTTCGTAGAGGAGGGATGAAAGCCTCCATTCCCAGGGTTATGATCTCGGCAACTTTTAGGAATACATGATCAGGGTTGTGGGACCGAGAGCAGTAGTCACCCATGGGATGTCAAAGAGGAAATTACGCAAATCTTCACTTTTTGTATGCTCCAAGTGCCAAAGGTGAATCTTTAGTAAGAGGAATTGATAGAGGTTGAGCGAAAATGGAAGAGAGTGATATCGCAGAGTGGACAACTTTACCACGAGTGGAAAGCACAGAATATGAGTAGCTTGAAAAGTTAGAAGTAAGAGATAGGTCGAGATTGTTGGCTGCAAATTCGCTTAGATCGGGAACGCGAGTAGGATGTTTGATAAATTACTCCAGATCATAAGTAATGAAGAGAGTAAGAGCCTAACTTTCTCCCACATCAGCGCGAGAAGAATTAAGCCATTCAATCTGGTGTACCTTGAAGTCTCCATATAGAGAACCTCTACATGTGAATGAAAAGATAGCAAGGATTTATGGCAAGAGGACAGATATTCAAAGAACGACACAAAGTCGGTGGAGCTTGGAGAACAGTAGCAGAAGCAAGGGAATATAGTGGTGGTGGAGAGATAGATTGTCAGCTAGAGAACATCAAAATCAGGATATTCAGGGTCCATGAGCCTTGAAATAGGAGTGTTAGTGTTGCAGTAGGCACAGACCCTACCTGTAGAACGAAAACGGGAATACAGGTTATAGTGAGAGATTTTAATTGGGTCAATGGTAGCATGACTAGACAACTGGGTTTCAAAGAGACAAAAGATAAGAGTTCAGGCTACGAATGTTAGGAAAGTGAAGAGTGAAAGAAGATCTATCAGGAGGTGCAAGGTTAAGAGCAGCACCATTACTACCAACAAGTGAGTCAATCCTTATGCCAGAAGTGTAGTCAAGAAGATCCCAGGAGATTCTTAGCACCCTTCTATGCCGGTTACTGGTGACTAAAAGCTGTTGACCTTCCATTAATATAGTAAAATTCAGGAGAAAGATACCAAAAAGAAACAAATATGGTGAGTGTTGTGACTTGCCAAATGTAATGGGATAGCAAAAGATGTGTAACGAATATGCCAGAATATTTGGTGCAGATATAGACATAAGGCAGGAACCGTAACTGAATGAAGACTTATCCTGAAGCTATCTGGACCAGTCCTAAGTTGAATCCGAAATACATTCAGTTGCAGCATATCAACGGGTGGCTGGTGCCATAGGCAAACTAATAATAGAAAGAATCGAAAAATTAATCAGTGGCACATCAGTTATAATCATTTAAGGAATCCGCTTCCTAAAAAATAAACAAAATACATATTTCATCATGTGCATTCCTTGTGTATTTAATATAATTTGAAACCTCAAAAGTTCAATTTCATTTCAATTTCGTTGTTTTGAGGAATGAACATGAGAAATATCAATCAAGTAAATATTTCATTTACTCGTCTGATCCATTGCTTGCGAAATTGAGGAATTTAAGAAAAAATTTCAAAACTAATTTCACGTTTAAAATAAAACCTGAAAAATTAATAAAAGTTTATTTAATTCTGGAAAGATCATGTATATGAAAATAAACAGCAAATCTGTCATATACTTTTTCTGAATTGAGCTTTCTTAAAATCTCCTAAAGGTAGCACCAAAGGCATATTCTTATATATATATATATATATATATATATATATATATATATATATATATATATATATATATATATATATATATATATATATATTTATATATATATATAGATATAGATATAGAT
>JAXCGZ010013965.1:32500-42786 GCA_037179515.1 Halocaridina rubra | reverse complement strand
TGTCGATTAAGTTTACCCTCAACAATGTTATTGGCTGTGAGTTTGAAAAGTTTCATTATTAATAGACCATGAAGTAGTTTGAATTGTTTATGTAGTACTTGGAAAGTATACTTGTGAAAAAAATATTGTGAATTAATAATAATAATAATTTTCACACATATTGCCTCTTCCTTCAGAAGACGACAGAATGGCAATTATCTGCCCATATGCATACATATTCATATTAACATCTGTAAGAAATTAACAAAGCCTGCATTATTATTATTTTTTTTTTCTGAATTAGCACCAAACCTTGCTGAATAGAGTAGGGTGACTACCACTGAACAAATCTGGGGGACATCAGGGCTAAATCTCCAGATGTTTTTCCGTGGCAGGGAAGATATCCAGGGAAAAGTGACTGTCAACTCTTCTTCCCTTATCCCTTTTAGTGGACTTTTACGATGCACAGAGAATATGAGGGGGAGGGCAGAAATATTTTTCCTCCTATTGCCAGACATGTCCTTGTTAGCCCAATCTTATAAGAGGCATGGATTACGTGGGAGGGCATTTTTCCCAGGACCAGAGATATTCCTTTTAATCGCCTTGAACATGTATATAATACGAGGTTCATAATGTTTCTCCTCCAGCACCTGGTACCATAATTATTATATTCTATTGTTTTAATTTCAAAAATAGTGCATTCCCTTAAAAAAAAAACTTGATAAATATCATTACTAAGCATTGCAAAGTTTTTTAATCAATTTGGTGAAACTAGTTATGTCTGCTTTCATTAATTAAATTTAAGTCATGACATATTTATACAGTATAAGTGTGTTAATTTTTTTAATCCCTTGAAAAGATAAGCATTGTAAATTTGGGAAAAAACAAGTCATTGTGACAGGACAATTCTATGGTTTATTTTCGTAATATCCTCAGTTAGTATCATGGAAATGGATTCAACATATGAATCTCAACTTTGATCATATACAGTATATTCACGAGTATGAATATGAAGTATCTTTCAGCTTTTTTTTTTCCGTGTGAGGCGGCAGCAAGGCAGAGTGAAATAAAGAAGTTTCATTTCGGAGACTTTAATGAAGACTTACTTCATTGATCAAATGGTCAATTTATATACTGTTAATGCAGGCTACAGAAGAATGCATAGATTATTCAGGGAGTTGCTATTATAAAGATAAAATCATGTTTATAAAGATGGGGGATATATTTTGGTTTATATAGCAAAGAATTAAAACGATTTCTGACCAAGACTTGATTTCAGTAAGATTGGTGACGGTACAGGAAACTTCCCATTTGGAAAAAAAGAGAACAATTGTGTTTGCAAATATACAGCTTAGTATATTAAACATAATGTTTGATACAACATACAAAATATGCAATTTGTGGGATATCCATGTGGGTTTTGATGATGGATCTCAGGTTGAAAGTTTGGAGGCTGGGTAGAGTTTTTGCCTAAGTTGGCTTACACTTCAGTTGGTGAGTTGGTTTACGTGGATGGTGATGTCCATAAGGAGGTGGTGGTTTGTGAGGCAGGCTGCACACACAGCCCAGTTGGAAAAACAAGAACAATTGTGTTTACAAGTATATACTTTAGTTTATAAAATAAAATATATAATACAAAATATGCAATTCATGGGTGCTCCATGTGGGTTTTGATGACGTGTCTCAGGGTGAAAACTTAGAGAGTGCATAGACTTTTAGCTAAAGTTGACTTGCGCATTGGTCAGTGAGTTGCTTTTCTTGGACGTGAGCAGTGTGTTTATGCATGGTGGTGAATTAGTTCAGTGTTGACTAAGTGCTGTTGGTGATATCCAAACGGAAGTGGTAGTTTGTAAGGAAGTCTGCACCCACAACCGTGTTGCTTGGATTCACAGAGAATGAGAGTGGAGCATATTAACATCGGCGAAGAATTGTGCCATGGAGATGTTGTCCCTGATGCAGAATCCTCTTACTGTGGTTATAAGCTGATGGGGAAAAGGTAAAAAGTCACCTGAACCGGCAGGAGACTGTCTTTGCATGTAGTAGGGAGTTAGCCTTGAAGACGAGGGCATCAGAAAATGCAGCTCCAACTGACATCAGGAAGAAGCAGGAGCCAGCCTGACAGGCAGGAAGACACTGCCAAGACCTTCGTTGGGTTGAGTTCGGCAGGAAGCCATCTACGCATGTAGTAGGAGGTTGGCCTTGGAGATGAGTGGGTTTGTCTTCAATTTATTGGCATCTGGAAAACCGGTTTTAAATGGTATTTGAAGGCACGGGAGCCAGCTTGACAAGCAGGGAGACACTTCTGGGAACTTTCAAGTCTACAGGGGTGCATGCCTTGGTTGGCCGTTGGGTCAAGCAGGAGGCTGTCCATGTGCCTAGTAGAGTCGGCCTTGAAGACGAGTGGGTCCACCTCCATCTTGTTGGCATGCAGAAGGGCGGCTCTAACTGACTTCAGGAAGATGCAGAAGCCAGCCAGAAGGAAAAAAAAGGCCTGTACTGGTCTATTGGAGGGCAAGCTGGTGGTACAGTTGATGGTGTGGGGAGACAAAGTAAGGTGGCATGGAAAGGAGAGGCAAAGCAGCAAAGGGTCCATCTCTATCTCTTTGACATCTCCAAAAGGGCGGCTCTAAGTGGCGTTGGGAGATGCTGGAACCAACCTGAAGAGCAGAGAAACCTACACAGGTTCGTTGGCCATTCTCTTGGAGGGCAGCCTGGTGTGAAGAGATGAGGAGAAGCAACGTGTCATTCTGGAGGGTCATCAGTGTGCGAGGTGGCGACAAGGCGGAGTGAAATGCCGGCAGTTACATTTTAGAGACTTCAGTGAAAACTTGTGGAGGACTTACTTTATTGATCAAAATGGTTGCTTTATATACAATTAATGCTGGCTACAGAGTAGTGTATAGATCACTTTGGGGAGTTATTGTAAAGATAAGATCATGTTCATAAAGATATGGTTAAGATGCAGCCTGAGGGATATTTTTAGGTTTATAAAGATAAGAATCAAAATGTTTCCTGGCCTAGCCTAGATTTCGATAAGAAAGGCGACGGTACAGTATTAATATTCACATAATAGAACAACATATCTGATGATTTTAATATTCTCTGAATTACAATACTGTAGTTTTTTATAGCATCAGTATTTCAATTTCTTTATAATTGCGTTCTACCAATCAGAAGGATGGCCTGACAAACAAGGCAGGGTTAAAAATATGACAATTTTGCTACGCATAAATATTATAATACATGTTAAGTACTGTATACTGTATGTGTATTACATATTTCTTATACAAACAGGAGTGTCCAAAGTCTCACTTCTACAGCCCGGAAGAGACTGCAGCTAATGATTTATGTGCAAGTGACGATTATGTTTATATATCGGAAGTCAATAAAATAAAAGCAGCCCAAGATAATCAGTCACACATTATGACGAGCCCTTTAGTGTAAGTTTCTTTTCACTTATATTCAAGGAAAAGGCTTCCATTCTATTATGATTTCTTTAAAGGTGTTTAAAGATTTCTGCCTTTTATTCCATACATTACTGAAAGATCAAGATTTTCGAGTTTTTAAGGTAATTGTAAATAATATTACTTAGAATAAACTATATACATAACATACTGAAGATGACAAAATACACCAATTTTTTCTATTAAATGTCTCCAAATTTCTTTGTCGTTTTTCTCTTAATTGATGTGAGACTGAATTGTGCTCAAATCACTTGTAAAACTTAGTAATATGATAAAACTGGTATATACGGTGCATTACCATGTGACCATGATGCTTAGAATTTATACTGTCTTTTTTAGCCAAGAAGCAAATAATAACAATAACGATGTGCGGACAGACAGTTGGCCGTGCAAAGAAGAAATATATTACATGGGAGAATCAAATACATCCAAGATACAAATCAGAGGATCACCAGCTCAACAGAGACTCACACGTAATAAAAATCAAGATCCCCTTCATCCAGAGTATGCAAAGTAGAGGCATTTTATTCTAAATGAAGTTATATAGCTTTATATACTTATACCTTTATATATGTACCAAATGAATCTTAAGAGAGCTCATGAGTATTTTATTTTTCTGATAAAGTTCATTTTCTTTATGTTTTGTGTCATTATTAGTTCCCATTTGGGGGTGGACACACCCAGATTGATGCTGGGGAATTAAGGTTGGATGTCTTTCCTATTGCCCTGCTGTGGCTCGAACACGGGTCCATTACCTCCCAATTCGAGCATTCTACCGCTACACTATGGCGGTCCCCTCTGATAAAATACATATAGTCGGCTGTACTTGAGGTGTTTTACCTACTGCAACCTATTCCCAACTCTTTAACTTTTTCATTTTAAAATATTACTTTATTCCGATTACTTCTAATCTAGCTGTGGTTAACATTTGTGTGCATACGCACTGTGTTCCTCAAGTAAGGAATAACAAAGACTTACAGTTTTGTACGTGACATTGATATGTTGAAAGATATTCATACTTGATGCTGTTCGTCTTTATAAAAATACTGCATTTAAGTTTTTCCTCTGGAGAAAGTTTGAAAGAATATAAAATCATTCATCATTTTGAGTTTGAAGTGCCTACTCCATGTAATTAAGTTATCAATTCGAACGTCTGGCTGGAAGTAATGGCTTTCTTCTCTTTTACATAGGCAACTAAATCACAGAAACTCTTGACAAGATGCATGGAGATACAGTTAAAAGACTTTACAATATCTCTCTATATTGTATGTATGTAACTGACATGTGGAGTCGAATATATATGCAATACTCTTTCTAGTTTCAGAAGCACAGTTTATCCACTGAGGAGTCACTCCGTATCTGGAATTCCATATCCATCGGAAAAGAGACTTCCCAACCATGAAGAAACTACCGACAGTTATAGCCATTTTGAAGCATGTTCTCAACAGATGCGTACTCTGTTTATAGACGGAGAAAACAAGCATGGCTCAGAAACATCAATATCCCAGATCTCTAATGTGGCTTCATCTGGATACCACAGTTACATATATTCACAGTCTTCGTCTCCAGTAGATTCTATGCTTCAAACAGAGAGAGGAAATTTTATATCTAAAGAGAATCGAAGCCTAACTCCACCAGTAACCCATCCATTATTACGTGGGCAACATACTCGTACATGTTACAGTGAAGTAAAATTAGTGTTTCATTTGTAGATTATGCCATCCATAATATGACTCTAATTAACTTTCCTTTCCATCGTAAATGCTACTAAATATCTGTATTTTTCTTATATAAGTCATCAAATTCACAGCTTCGCCTATTCATGACGTTGATGCCAGGAATCTTCAGCATAGAAGTCTGTCCACTCAACCTTCATATCTACATCAATCAGGACATGTTTCTTTACATGGAACACCTAGACATACTACAAGAATGCCCAGACCTAAAGGTATATTAAATAAAGTATATCCATTATCTTTAAAGTTGATGTAAGAGTTCTAAGCCTAACCTTTACATATAGAAATAAATCTGTTTATAAAAACTACAATCCTTTTCAGGGAGCCTTAATAATAAAATAGGTGCATCACAGAGCGTAGAAGATTTGACTTTAGTGCGAAATAACAATATTCCACGAAGTCGCCACTCTTCTTCCTCATCTGATTCCTCTCATGATTCTCGTTCCACTCTGTGCACAAAGAGGCGGCTTCACTATGCTCAGCTCCCTCCACGAACTAATCCTCGTTGTTCACCACACGTCGTCCATTCTCCAGCTTTCAGACAGCAACTTCAAGCAAGAATTCATCATGAACGGAATATAAGGAATAGAAGAAGAAAAAGGTTAGATTATTGTCACTATTTTCACTGTAGTAGTAGACTATCTATTATGTTATTAGCCTTCATGCTGGTGCTTCATAACACTTATGGAAAGACATCTCATTTGATTAATCTGTTATTATTATGAAACTGAATTTTGCATGAAAGGTGGAGCTTTTGGAGTTATTAGCAAGTAAATATTTAACTTGTGCTCTATCATAGTTCTAAAGGGTAGGGAAACTTGATATATATAAATAAATTCAAAATTAGAAGAAAAAATATTGGATTCTTGGAAATAACAATCTTTAATTTAGCAGAGGAGGCAATCAAGATATAAATTATATGGAATGTGGAGAAGATACAAATCCTACAAGATCTGGTGTGGGTGTGAGGAGACAAGAAAATAGTGATACAAATCAAGAAGAGCGAGAACACTTATTGCTTGAAGCCTCACATCATATTTTTGAACATCGGGAGACACAAATGAGAGCCATTGTTGATAAGTATGTAAAACTGAGTATGACATAGTGAATGCATATTAATATGATATAACATAACCTGTATGTTATGTAAATACAAAATTTCTCCTGTGAAATATATTCAATTAAAAAAAATTCACACGGATCTCTTACATCCATGTTAAAAATATTTCTATTATTGCTTAACATCACCTCTGCAAATGCAGCCATGTCTGTCTAAATTCTGTTTCTGTAATTAGTTCTTTGTTTTATAACAGTAAAGTATTATCTATCTACAGTTATTATAAAATGTATATGAAGAGTACAAGCACCTTAGTATAATGAGTACAAATACCTTCTTGTCATGAAATTCATCTTGAATTGTTTTCAGACTGAGTTTGTTGGAGCAAGAATTTCGTCATGAACAAGACATGATATGGAAAGAAATGCATCGCAAAGAAGAACGCATAGACAACCAAGCGAGAAAGATAGCAGAGCTTGATAATGCTAACACCATACTAAGTCTTACAATTTCACAGTTGCACTCACAATGACCAAATATATTATTGAATACTTGTTCGCCCGCGGTATGTTATAATTTCAGATGCATGTCTTGAACAATACTAGGGAGAAACAATGCTAAAATGAGATAAATATTGAATATTTTAGTTCCGCAATAATAATATGTATTATACATGCTACAGCTCAAAATTTGGAAATGCTTAATCCAGACTATGTTATCATCAAAGCAGATAAATGATTTGATAGGTAGCTTCCTGTATAATGCTTTTAAAGTCATTAGACTATGGCATGTGGAGAGTGTTGTATACTTTTTTTTTTGTCATATTGAGTATCTGTACTGTATACTAACGTATTCCTTACTGTTATCGTACTAAAATATGAAACACAAATATGTAAAGTAGTATACTTTTGTGATATTTTTGCATTTAATAATATATCATCTCTTGCAGAAACTAGCAGGGTGATCACATTCAGAACTGAAAACTGTTATCCTTTTACTCTCGTTTATGGCTCACGTATTTTTACTAAGTTTGCTAGGCGATTGTGCTTCGCCGTGAAGCAGTGCCATCCCTGGACTGCATCCCACTAGGATCGACAGACTGCCAGGTATCTGTTCATAATGCTAGGTCAACAAAGGCAGTTGAAACTAGAGAAAAATACATAAGAGTCTCTTCCTCGCCCAGTATTCGAACTTGAGATCTCTATGTTATGAGCAAATTGTACTAACCAGTGCAGCACAATGGCCGTACAAAATCTGACTACCATTTCTAGGCGCTGTTAGTTCCCCCCCCCCCCATGACATACAGGAAATACGAAAGTAGTATCCTTTCTCAATCCATGGAACTTTGAGGAAACACACACACACACAAATATATATATATATATATATATATATATATATATATATATATATATATATATATATATATATATATATATATATATATATATATATATATATATATATATATATATATATATATATATATATATATATATATATATATATATATATATATTCTTCATACAGTGCAGAAGTAAAACTCCCAAACAAAGGTATATACCATCAGTCTCAGCTTATATTCATAATTTATTGTAGTGTTTTCCCTTCTTGACAGGACACACATATTACAGACAGGAGAGGTTACCTTTATCTGCACCATTACACATATCAGATGCTTTCCATGACTCATGACACGCAAATTTAGCATATTCTCTACATATTTCCAATATGTCTTTGACCCAGCCATCCTTATATAAGAGGTTTTGAATCAGTATAGATACCCTGGAAAAACTGAGACTGTCATTTCTGACATAAACTCACCAATATTGTCTCTCTTTAACAATTTTCATAGCCTTCATCCAGTCCTCACATGGGAGTAGGTTTTCTGGAATAGCCACGCTTGACTAGTTATAAAATGTAATATATTTGAAATTCTTAAAACATAGTCAAGACAAAATGTATGTACAGTACATATTCCATTTGCATTTGTGTAACATTTCTGCACTTTCCAACCATAATCTACAGTAAAGCTTGCATAATCATGTGTCACATTTGAAAATAAAATGTATTAATACTTGATGACATATAATTGTTTCTATCTTTTTTCTGTATATATTAATTAATACACACAGCACAGCATTTGCGTATTGTTTTAATTGACCAAGAACCCTACTTAAATGAGAAATATTAGATAAACTGGAGAAGACGCACCTCAGCACCGTCAACCGGAGAAAACACTCCTCACAATTGGCCAACTGGAGATAACGCATCTCATAATTAAGCAACTGGAGATAGAGCACCATAAATTAAGTTATCTCCAGTTGACCAATAATGATGAGTACCCTCTCGAGTTGACAGCATTGAGGTGCGTCTTCTCCAGTTTTTCAGAAATATTACATAAACTTAATTTACCAGAAACAAAAGATAGATTTGCTTATATGATGTTTTTAAAACAATTATTGTACCAGGCATATACGGATAAAACAAAATCAAAAATTTTCCTATTACTATATGACCTTTGTGAAATGCATATACGACTAGCCATTCCCGAAATCTAATAACGATTCTGTAACAACATAGTACGCGATCGCCTTCCAAATATTGCGAGCGGAGTACTCGTTTGTGAAGAATTACTTTATTTAATATCATATCACTTTACGAAAATGTTGAGAACAATACCAATAATTTCTATAGGGGACCAATAATTTCTATAGGGGTCTTCAAGTCTATCATGGCACAATATACAGTAGGATAATTTTTTCACTGAACTGAATATTTATTTGGAAGGGAAAGTTAGATCAAGCATCACATTAATACTGTATTTGTTTCTTTTGGAAATATACATTTTCATTCTATTGATGAGAAGCATGCCAAATAATATGTAATCAAGTATGAAGTGATTATTTTTTATTTTTTTATTATTTTTTTTTTTATGATTGTGACACCAGGACGGGCCAAAACAAATCATAAAATAAAACAGCCCTCATCGGGCATGGGCACGAAGAATACACAAAGTAAAGAGAAACAGAGATGGAGAGTGTAATGACTTGTCAGATGTGAAGGGATAATAAAAGATGTGTGATGAATATCCAAGAATATTCAGTGTAGCTGTAGGCATAGAAAAAGAACCGTAACTGAAGGAAGACTTAACATCGAACTGTCCTGGACAGACCTATTTAAGTTCAAAAAACCTTCAGCTGTCGTATCGCAACGGGCGACTGGTGCCATAAGCCAGGTGATATAAATATTAACATCTGATTTTTTAAATAATAATATTTATTGATGTTTTTCACGGCAATATTGTTTGTTGCAAGTGATGCTATCTGTTCTTTCCTTTTGTTAATGCATCTCTCTTTTTAAGGCGTTCCCTATCACACGCCAATGACGCCTCCGAGTATGTGTGACTTTCCATTCTTTTCCTAGAGTGGCTGCAGGATTCTTGAACTAATACTCATTTTTTTTTTCATATGGAATTTTAAGTACTAATATATTAAGAGTTAAAAGAAGACAGCCAAGTCCATTATAAAGATGGTAGCATCTTAATATCATAATTTCTCTCTATTTCTTATATTTTATTTTATTAAAGCACATCGACAAACGTAACCTCAACTCGTTTCGGTATGTGCATCCTGTGCAGGACAAAGTTAGTTCTGGAGAGATGCCACTTAGTTATCATTTTCATTTCAGTTATTGCGTAGATAACTATTTTTATTTATTTTACGAATTTACGAGTAACAAAAATATATACGATATTCGTCTTTTTACAGTCATACATAATACTAAAAGTATTATTATAAATAGAATTCCCTTGAAGTTTTAAAAAGTATGGCAATATATGGTAAGAATATATTCTCATTTGGGAAATCCCAGTCACGAGGTTCAGCACTGATGCACATCAATGTTGCCAGTTATAAGCTTTGCATCGCTAAATATAGCCAATATAGCCAAATTGATTTCAAAGAAAAGGAAATTGCATTTGGTATTTGGATTTAAATTTACAGATCAGAGCGTTTCTTCATAATTTATTCTGCATTCTTTCAGATTAAG
>JAXCGZ010013965.1:0-27500 GCA_037179515.1 Halocaridina rubra | reverse complement strand
GATATTGCACCACATTTCATGTCAAACAAATGATATCTAGTAAGGGTTCCCTGAATATCTTTCTTTCTTTATACATTATTTCAAAACGCTGTAGTAATAGTAAAGACCAAGTGCTACGTAAAGACCTCGAAAGATCATAACATCTAAGTAACTAAGTAAGAAGTTGTGACCAAGGTCTCCCCCCTTTAAAACTAACAATACATATATTATCTTCTATTTACTCGGACAGTAAAAAGGTCACCCATTTTCAAGTTCTCTCGCAAAGACTGTGCTGCGTAAGAATAAGAATGAACAAGCATTAATTTTTACCCTAAACATTCGAGCTTAAAAGCCAATTAAGATGGTTAATATTCCTTTTTTAACTCTGCGGTCTCCTATTTTAGAGTCTGCTTTGAGAGAATGGCCCGATTTATTAAACAGTGTAAACCTAGGATACCATCTTGTTAGTTAGCTAGACACACACAAATGGATTTCATAATGGCATCTGACACGGTTCTGTTTATGCCATACACAGAACCGCAACAGATGCGTTTATGAAATTCATTTGTGAGTCTAGCTAACTAACAATATGGTATCAGTTTAAGAAATCGTGCCAGTGTCTGGAGGTAGGACGTATGTCTTATGTTAGAACAGCGGAATTTTCATTACCCTTCAAGGTCAGCTGAATATATCGTAGACATGTGAACACTGGAAGATACGTAACAATTACGATAAAAAAATAAATGTGAAAAAACGTGATTCCACATCTAGAAGGAATACTGGTAAATATCGCGTAGTATAAATTTTCTCTTTCTCGTCTACATTGAAATCCATTATACGTCCCACTGATTTTTAATATTTAATCATATATAACGTGGTGTAATGTTTTCTGATCACACCAGCGCATATTGCCATACACTTCCAAAGACTCGTCCAAATTGCCAATTTCGATTGTAATAGACCCTTTCAAAGGACATTTGGGAATAATAAAACACTTGAACAAACACATTACTGAATTTATATTAAATATACTGGTCCTTCGACATGAAAGTTGAAGACCTTTTTTATTTTTCTTGGACAGTTTGGGTCTAGTATAAATAATATGTCCATTTCTAAAAGGAATTGGTATATATATATATATATATATATATATATATATATATATATATATATATATATATATATATATATATATATATATATATATATATATATATATATATATGTATAAAATACAATATAACAATTTTCGTCCCTTATATTTAATACATATCACAGCAAAGCAATACAAAGGCAAAATTTATGGATATTTTAATATATATTGTGTTATGAATTTACGTAGTAAATGTTTTTTCAAGTAAGCATGGCATATTTACTTCTCGTCCCAACTGCGTATATATTAGTTTGTGTGAGCACGTGTATATATATATATATATATATATATATATATATATGTATATATATATATATATATATATATATATATATACATATATATATATATATATATATATATATATATATATATATATATATATATATATATATATATATATATATATATATACTAAAACCGTGATGTTAAACGCTAATTCACGAAAAAAAATGTTGAATATGGGAACAGAACCAGCTTCGCAGGTTACATGTTCAAGACATTATAACGACAGAGATACTACAGCAAATATGATTTAGTAGTTCAGTTGGTTTGGTGGCATAAACATGTAGCCTACGAAGCGGATTCAGTTTCCTGATGTTCAACATGTTTTGCGGATAACTATATATATATTATATATATATATATATATATATATATATATATATATATATATATATATATATATATATATATATATATATATATATATATATATATATAGACACCAAAACAAAAAGAGAAAAATCGCCCTCTTCGGGCCCCGGAAACGAAGTATAAAAAAAAAGATAGGGAGTGTTGTGACTTGTCTGATGTGAAGGGAAAATAGAGATGTGTAACGAATATAGAGGAATATTCGGTGTTGATGCAAGCTTAGAAAAAGAACCGTAACTGAAGGAGGACCTAACAACAGGTTGTTAATTTATTGGCAGATTTGTCACCGGAAGTGCATATAAATGGCATAGTAAGGACTGCATATGCTTTCTTCAGACACACGGACAAGGGAATAGTCAGAAATATTTAAGCATCTTTTGTGGAGCCAAAGCTTTAATATGCAGCCCCCTGGAAAAAGTTCAGACATGCTACGAATCTGGTGTCTTAAATACGTAGTCTTAATCATGAGGAAAGGCTGAGGGAATTAAACTTACCATCACTCAAAACTAGAAGAATAAGGGGGATATGGTGACAGTCTTTAAATTCCTTCGTGGTTTTAACAGTGGATAGGGATCGATATTTTGGTACGGCTGGCTCTAGAACTAGAGATCAGTTTGAAGCTACGTAAGAAAACTTCTTTGAGGTTTTAAGGTGTTACTTTTTTAATGTAATAACAGTTGATGATCGTGATTCGCTAAGCGAGGAGGTAGGTAACTAACTCAATTCATTAGTTTTTTCGGAAAAATATGATGAGTATCATTGAGTACAAAAATAGAACTGGCCAGTGGGCAAGGAGTTGCGAGCATAGGGTTCTATCCCGTAAGCACAATTAGATATTACAAATAAGGTTTCTAAAGAGTGGATAGGGATCGATATTTTGATATGGCTGGCTCTAGAACTAGAAGTCAATTTGATGCTTTTAAGAAAACTTCTTTGAAGAATGTAAGGAAGTATTTTTTTTTTTTTTAGTTTAAGAATAGCTAATGATAAGAATTCACTAAGCGAGGAAGAGTTAATACTAACTCAATTCATAGTTTTAAGGACAATTATGATAAGTATCACCGAGTATAAAACTTTAACCGACCAGGAGACGGGAGTTACGAGCATAGAGCTCTCTCCCCTAAGCACTAGTAGGTAATAACACACACACACAATTGGAGACTAGACTAAATCTACAAGACTCCATTTGCATGAACTTTACACATACAACCGCTATGTGACACAAATGACTGGAAATATTAGCGCTTTCTCAAAGTCATTAAGGATGCTCGTATGTGCCTTCAAAATTCCACAAAACGATTCTAAATTCCATGCATATATCCTTATAGTCCTAGATCTCTCATTGACGTCTTCAATGCATAACAGTCTGCGAGTCATCACGGCCAGATCCTTCTTGAATGGGATATAGTTTGGAGGACTTGAATTTTTAACTGTGGAAAAAGAAAAAGAAAATGTATTATATAGCAACATTAACTCTCGTTGGAAGTATAATACACACGTACGATAATTATTCGTCGAGCTAGTCAAGTCCGTTTCCATGCGAAATTATTATTATTATTATTATTGCATACTTATTCCACACACATATATGTGAAACATATTTAAGAAGCTATAAGTAAATTTATGCATTAGAAAATTCAACGCCACGCTTCACATATTATAAATCTTTAGTTGACAGAACAATATGCATTAGATTACAATGCATTCATTCACTTACGTTTTGTTTAAAAGGGCTGATGAAGATCCATTACTCGTCGTCGTTTTCAAATCGTTTGAAAGCGAATTGAGATCTAACATTTGTGAAAGCCGCGTCTGGAAGACGAGTTTTGCTTGCCTCAAGACCTCCATTATCTAGATTTCCAGTGACTTCTTCGCTTATAGTTGTGTCATTTGTTGTCACAGAATTCGCATCTCTATCTGCCTCATTATATTCAGTATAGGCGGGTGGTGGAATTTCCTTCCCTATCTCAGCGTACGATGGTGGAGGGTCATCAACGGGTGAAGGTGAAGGGGAGGTGGCAACGTTGACAAATTCATCTGAGGATGATGCATTTGCGGAAACTCTTCTGATAATTGTGATTGTTCTAGCACGCTGTCCTAACGACGCCAGTACACAACACAAACGTACTCTCAGAAGAACAACCAATATTAAAGTAATTCCACCCAGAGGAACAAAGGTGGTTGTATAAGTTGTAGTGTAAGTAGGGGCATCAATATCCTCATTTTCTGGTATATAATACGGAGGTATATTGAAGTTTATATCTGAGCTCGTATTTAATATCCACGGGTACTCATTTATCCAGTCATCTATAGGGTACTTTTCAGTGAAGTCGTCATTTAAGTTGGTCTCATTAAGCGAAGGCCACAGTTCTATAGAGGCAAGTTCGTTTTTCACTGGATATGCTTGGCATCCAACAAATATGGATAACATTACACTGAACACCCACCGCATGATTTATGTAATGGTTAGTTAAGTCTACTATTAATGCCTTAACAATAGCTTACAAGATCTCAATTTAAATCTTTTGTTATTGCAACCCAGGGAAATTCTTGCAAACACCACACTCCACTTGCAGCACTGATGTAGCACTGACTTGTCCGTCTCTAACATCACTCTACTGTCTCACCCTATAACAGTGTTACCAGATATCTTTTGCCGAATTACGCCAGACTCCATTCAAAATTATGCTAGACCCAGCAAAATTATGCTATAGTTATGATATTATGCTAACTTTCTGCTAACTTTCAGAGCTAGTTTCTCTTCACGGAAACCCCATTATAAACATAATAGTTAACACCCGTAACATGCAACGGAAAATAAAGTCGGTCAACCTTAACTTTTATGGGCCTGTAGAAATTAACGATTTTTAAGGTCAAACTTTGTAAAGCAACTTACAAAAATTGTAGAAACATGAATATGTAGACAGAAATCCATATTATGGATAAAAATGACTCCGACGGCTGACACAAATGGTTTCAACATAACCGCCTGACTGCTGACAATAAACGAAACAACCTTTCAGGCCCATATAAGTAAAGTTTACCCAAAACAAAAAAACAGAAAACAAAAAAAAGGCATCTCATTACAGATAATAATGAATAAAAATATAAATTTGCTCTTTAGCTGAAAAAAAAACCCGATGTAAACATGATTGGTTATTTCTAGTGACTGTTTATTTATCGTAGATGTCTTTGTTCACTGATTTAATCATATCTCGAGATGGCTCAAAGTTGATACATTCACCTGCTTTTCTTACACCTTCTCCACATAACAGTTTACTTGTCAATGAAACATTGGACAGCCTATTTCGCTTCTTATTCTTCTTCAAGTTGACTAATGAGAAGATGCGCTCACAATCAGCATTTTAGACAGGAACACTAAACAAGGCTCTAGCAAATTTGGAGAGGGTGTGATATTTTCCACTAGCATGAACCTTACTTTAAAATGACTCCGTGTTCGTATCCTGTGACAAAAATCTGTCAATGTCACCATTTCTTAGCAACGAATGCCATTCATTATCTAACTCTTGTTGTTCACCCTCTGTAATGATATTGGGAAATTTAAAGGAAATTTCAAAAAGCGATGTTTTCTCGCTTCCAACCCAAACTGTGGGATCAAGAAGAGAACTCACCTCCAACAGAATTAAGTCATTTAGTGGGAACCGCTTTGGTAACTGCACAGCTAATTCTACCAAAAACTTTAGAAGGCGTTCAAACATCTGACTTGTGTACTGATCATCCCTCACATTACCATATATTTGCAAAGCAGGAAGATGACTGTGAGGATCTCTAGGGTCAATATTAATTAGCTGCTGCTAATTAATCCGTGTCCGAGGAGGTAGAGGACATATCTTCATGATCACAAACCTCACTGTTTCCTTTCTTCGACATTATCAGCTCTGTCCTGTCTAAGGATTCATAATTTCACACTAACGGCGGCTGCACTGCACCATCCGCAGTCCACACACGAGCCACACCCCACGGTCTATGTGACGACTACTACTTGGTCCTAGGAGGTGAGCCGCGAGGACAAGGTCTGTCAAAACAGCTGCACTGGTGTTGGACTGAGTGGACAGGATATGTTCATAATAATAATAATAATAATAATAAACCTTTATTTCCAATGTAATTCAGATTCAGGACGGTTTCATTTCGTAGTGGACCGTGTCTAAGACTTCACAGCGATCGTCTTTATTGTACATAATTTTAAATTTCTTCAAACAATATTAGTTTATTTATTTTTATTACTGATGAAACATTTCCATGGCATTTCTCTAAAATTTCTCAAATTATGCCATTTGTATGCAAAATGTCCTTGAATTATGCTAAAATTATGCTAGATTAATGAGTATGCTGAATATTATGTTAGCCTAGGAAATTACGCTCAGATTATGCTAAAAGCATAAAATCATGCTAGATCTGGTAACACTGCTCTCTAACCCAGTTGTCGGTATTCATATGCCGTGACGTCATAATACGAGTTGAAGTTTCTCCTGGCATTCAGCGTGTTACCAGTTGCAATTTTCTAAAGTAGTAAAATAGTGTTATATTTTATCTTTCTTCAAACATCGACAATATTAGTAATAGGTGAGATGTATGTTAGGTAGAATATGCTATGTTTTAAAGTTAGAAAATAGCTAGACTTCTAATAAAAAACATATCGGGATAGGATGAGTCCGAATTGTTTGTAAATCTGATGTTTGGCTCCTACTCTTACCTCAGTAAACCGGTAGTTTTTCTTTTCCTAGTATGTTCGTTCGTTCTCATTTCGTCCATATTATTATGCATTGCTAGAGTATTTACATATTGCTACCATAACTAATGGATTGTTATATTTGTTTGCAAAACTATTACATTAATCATTTTAGATGTCTTTACATGATGTGATACTGGTTGGGGGTCTTTTACGTTTTTTTCCGAGGATATGACGCAATATAAGTGCTAACTTACGGCCGATTAGTTACCAACTAGGAATTATCAGTACTATAACTACTCTTTCCCTCAATATTTATTTAGGGCAGTGGTGGGTATTAGTGACCTAATCATTTGTTTATTATGGTCTGTCATTTCGTTAAAAAAAATAGTACAAACAATCGTGAAGGTTCTGGAAATAGTACATCTAGCACGTAGTTTGTGTGTTCGGGAAATCCCAGTGTATATAACTCCAACATCAAACTGTGAGGTTTCGACACTCTTTCCTGTGATTCCCCCCCCCCCCTTAATCTTATAGCTGTATTTCTCGTGAAATGGCATCATATATATATATATATATATATATATATATATATATATATATATATATATATATATATATATATATATATATATATGATAGGTAAATTATCATGCAGTTCCATGGTGTTGCATGAGATAACGAAAGCGAATATAAATGAATTGAGGTTTGATATAGCTATAAGATTAAAGGGAACAAAATCATAGCAATGGGTGTCGAAACCTCACAGTTTATATATATATATATATATATATATATATATATATATATATATATATATATATATATATATATATATATATATATATATATATATATATATATATATATATATATATATATATATATATATATATATATATATATATATATATATATATATATTCCACATTGTGCTCAGATTAATTTTTTTTAGTTCTTTTTCTGTGCCTACATCAACACCGAATATTCTTGGATATTCGATACACATCTCTTGTTATCCCTTCACATCTGATATGTCACAACACTCCCCATCTCTGTTTCTCTTCAATTTTTTCTTCGTGCCCAAGCCCGATGAGTGCGGATTATTTGTATTTTTTTTTTTTGGGGGGGGGCCGTCATGGTGTCACAATCATTAAATAATAAAAAAAAAAATATCACAATGATTGATGTCCATCGGAGGAACCATGTTTCGTTTTTATATAAATTTATAGAGAACCAAGTGATATATATATATATATATATATATATATATATATATATATATATATATATATATATATATATATATATATATATATATATATATATATATATATATATATATATTATATATATAAAGATGAACTGACCATCAGGAAAGAGACGGTGGTTAAGAAGCTCTCCCACACGGGGAAAATCATCTTTTTCCAGGAATCAAATTCAAATTCAAAACAATTATTGACATAATAGGCAATTACATCAAATGGAGCTTGTTAGCAAGCTAACAAGCCCGCCCCACAACTATATAAATAAATATATATATATATTTGTTCTTCAAAGCAAGCAATAATGACAATGAAAATTACAATAATATTAACAATCCTAATAATGATACACAATATGACAACTGGTCATTTCAAACAGTGAACTATGCCTATAGTAAATATATTAAGTCCTCAACAACTAGTAATTACCTAATTGTGCTTACGGGAAATAGCCCCAAGCTCGTAACTTGCTGTCTCCTGATCGGTTCCATTTTGTACTTAGTGACACTAATTATAGTTGTTCTTAAAGCCATGGATTTAATTAGCATTAACTACCTCCTCGCTTAGCGATTTCCAATTATCAACTACTCTTACAGTAAAAAGAAAGTACTTCCTTACATCCTGCACAAAAGTTTTCTTACGAAGCCTCATACTATGACCTCTAATTCTAGGGCTTACCGACGTTTCGTACATGCGGCGTTTCGTATATAAACAAAACGAGGTTTCGTACAATAAAACATACATACTGAATCTGAATTCCAGATCAGAACCTAGCACGAGGGTCTGCCCCTCTCTTTTTCCTCTCTTTATTTAATTTTTGTGCTTTTCCCTCCAATTCCCTTATATCCTTAATCCCCTCCCCTTTTTCCCCTCTTATCCTATCCCGCCCTAAAAAAAAAAAAAAAAAGTTTCGTACAATAGAGAAGGAGGTTTCATACAATAGAAAAATCACTAAAAATTTAACTTTTGTTTAGGAAATAAAACACCACAATATTATTAGCTGTTTATCAGAAAACTCCATTATAGTATGTCACGTGATTTTGCACCTAAATTACGTTAACTACTGGTCGGACCTGTTCGTTTTGCTGATGTGTTTCGATGTGGAAGAATGGGGGTGCTGTTGGGTATTTCGGCGTATATTTTGGCGGTAAAGCGTATTTTAGTTTGTCTGATAATTAACACCGGCGATCTAAAGATTTTGATATCTTTGATGTGAAAGATTAAGGGCCGTTTATTTGACACTTATTCTCGCTATATATTAATCCTAACCTAAGCTAACGATATGTTTTTGTAAATAATTATGTAAATAATTATGTTTATATGTATATTTTAAAATAAAATAGCTTCTTAATTAATATTTGACTTTGGATTTTTTCTTTTAACGTTTTGGGAACAATTTTTGAAGAAGAAACAATCTATGTACGAAACTCGTTTTTATCTTTATGTACGAAACGCCTATGTACGAAACCTTGTGTCCCCTAGTTCTTGTGCCAGCCATATCAAAATATCAGTCCATATCCACTCTGTCATAGCATGAGGGAATTTAAAAACCATCACCACATCCCCTCCTTCTTCTAGCAGCGAGTGATGGTAAGTCTAATTCCCTCAGCCTTTCCTCATAACTGAGATTGCGTATTTCTGGCACGAGCTTCGTGGAATGTCTTTGAACTATGTGTTTTTTTTAGTGTGGCTGCACATAGGTTACATATATATTTCTGAACATTTCCTTGTCCATGTGCCTAAAGGCTACCCTTACATTTGCTAAGAAAGCATATGCTGCCCTTACTATGCCATTTATATGCATTTCTGGAGACAAATCTGCCAGTATATTTACTCCTAGATGTCTCTTGTCCTTTGTCTCTTGAAGTTCTGCTCCTGTCATTGAGTAGTTAAGCTTGGGCCTTTTTGCACTTGCACCCATGCTCATTACTTTACATTTAGAAGTACTGAATTTCATAAGCCACTTTTCTGACCACTCATTCGGACTACTTAGGTCTTCCTAAAGTTCTCTACCATTGTTTATGTCTCTTTCTTCACAATCTTTGCATCATCTGCAAACATATTCGTTAATGAATTTACAGACTGGTAGGTCATTTGCATATACAGGGAACAGAAGTGGCCCTAAAACTGAACACTGTTGAACTCCACTGCTAACTCTTCTCCATTCAGACACTGTCTTACTCGAATCCTCTGTTCCCTTCCTTCTAAGTAAGTTTTTATTCATTCCAAGACATTTCCACCTATTCTTGCCATTGCTTGCAGCTTCTTGATAAGTCTCTCATTTGAGACCGTGCCAAATGCTTTCTAGAAGTCTAGGAATATACAACCCTCCCAGCCATCCCTTTCCTGTAAGATTCGGCTTACCTCATCATAAAATTCCAATGAGTTTGTGTCTGTTGGTCTACCTTCTCTGAAGTCATGTTATCTCAGACAAAGAGTTGATGGATTCAAAGTGAAGAGAGATGTGTTTTCTTAGTAGTTTCTCAAGCTATGCTTGTTAAGGAAACAGGTCTATAGTTTAGAGCTGTATCCCTCCTTCTCTTTTCGAAGATAGGTACCACGTTTGCTTGTTTTCAGTATCTTGGAATCTCGCTTGATTTCAGCAACTTTTCAATTATTATACTTAGTGCCGCTGATATTGATTTAGCGCATTTTTTAAGTACATAAGGGGATATATCATCAGGACCTGTACCTTTATGGGCATCTAACTCCATCAGTGCTTTGCATACCTCAGTGGCTGAAAAGATGATGTTCTTTAATGCCGGCCCATGAGCTCCTATCTCTGCAATCTGAGAGGATGGGGTATTTTCTGCTGTATATTCTGACTGAAACTCCTTGTTCAGTTCTTCACAGATCTCTTCATCTGCCTCAGTGATGCTTCCATCCACTCTCTTTAGCTTTTTTTTTTACCTTCAGTTTTCCTCTTATAAAGCTGTGGAAAAGTTTGGGATTTTCTTTAGCTTTCCTGGTGATACTCCTTTCATAGTCTCTCACTGCCTCTCTTCTTTTACTTAGGTAATCATTTCTTGCTCTTTTATAAGTCTGTCAGGCATTTATGCTTTTTCTCCTCCTATTCCTTTTCCTGCATTTGTCTCTCTGCTCCTTAGCTCTCTTACACTCATTATTGAACCATTTCTCTCTTGGATGAATAACTCCTATTTTGGTGGAAGGTATGCAACAATCTACTATCTTCCCAAATTCCTCACAGAAGATGTCGTACATTTCTTGAACAGATTTGTTGTTAAAAAAAGGTCCTCCTGTCAATAACTGCAAAAAGCTCATTAATTTTCAAGGAATCCACTTTCGGAGAGTTCCTCCTCGTGTCTTCATTGCCTCTTTTTTCAGGCAGAACATCGATTATATACTCCATCAACAACACACAGTGGCCACTCCTTCCAGTTTAAGTCTTCAGGTTACTAGATGCCCATCCGAGTAATCTGGAGATATAATGTGAAGAAAGGAATCTCTGTTCATTTATTATATGGAAGTGGCATCAGAGAGGACTGCAAAATTTACAAAAGTCCTGATTAAACACTATGCTTCAAATATCCTCGTTAAAGATGGTAAAGAGAGAAGCATCTCCCATTGAGGCAAATTCTCTTCTCCAGAAATGATTCCTCAACATAAAATCCTCAAAGACTATTTATGCAAGCTTCAGAATTCTGCAATCTTCCTTCGTTAAGCAATTAACTAACACTGATGAACTAAACCGTCCTGGAAAAAGATGATGGCTGGGGAAGCTCTGCTTTCACAAGGGAAAGAATATATTTTTCCAGGTAAGTCCTCAACAACCAGTAATTATCTATTTGTGCTTACGGGAAAGAGCCCTATGCTCGTAACTCCCCATCTACTGGTTGGTTCCATATTTGTACTCACTGGTACTTATCATATTTATCCTTAAAGCTATGAATTGAGTTAGCATTAACTACCTCCTCGCTTAGCGAATTCCAATTGTCAATTACTGTTGCACTAAAAAAGTACTTCCTTACATTCTGCAAAGAAGTTCTCTTACAAAGCTTCAAATTATGACCTCTAGTTCTAGAGCCAACCATATCAAAATATAGATCCCTATCCTCTCTGTCAAAACCATGAAGAAATTTAAAAATCGTCACCATATCCCCCTTCATTCTTCTAGCTTCGAATTATGGTAAGTCCAATTCCCCCAGCCTCTCCTCAAAACCAGTTTCGTGGCATGTCTTTGAAGTTTTTCTAGCTTATTTATGTACTTTTTCTAGTGTGGATCCCAAAAGCCATTTCTATATTTTCAGCCACATATCAAGGACTTCAGTGTACACCACACTGAATAGCTTAATTTTTCTCACACTGACGATCTGTAGCAGATTATCAAACATCCTACTTGTGTGCCTGATTGCCACGAACTTGCAATCAACACTCTTGACCTATTTCTTGCTGATAATCCTTCAAACTGCTCATATTCTGTGCTTTTCCCTCTTGGTAAAGCTGATCACTTTGTGATCTCAGTTTCTTCTATTTTTGCTCCCCCTCTATCAGTTCCTCCTACTCAGCACCGCCTATGGCACTTTGAGCATACTCAACGTCATGATTTGCATAGCTTCCTCTTTGACTTCCCTTTGGATGACTACTGCTTTCATTCCTGCAACCCTGATCAGGTAGCTCTAAAAGTTGCTGAGATCATAACCTCAAGAATGGAGGCATTCTTCCCCTCCTCTATGAAACTTTTTCTCTGCCAAACCCTTGATTTGACCTGCCTGCTCCATGGTTATTCAGGCCAGGGATCAGGCACATCAGTCGTATCAAGCCTCTCCGGATTTAACTATTACTCTAGCCTCTTCTAACACTAAAGTTTTCAAAACTTTGCTCAATTCTCACTTCTTGAAACATTTTAAATCTACTTCGCTTATCTCCAATCACCAGTACGGCTTCTGCACGGCAAGATACACTGGTGACCTCCTGTCTTATCTTGCTCACATATGGTCATCCCTTCTGGGGAACTACAGGAAATCCTTTGTCATGGCCTTTGATATCTCTAAGGCTTTTGACAGAGTCTGGCTCAAGGCTCTGTTGGCCATACTCCCTGCCTATAGCTTTACCCCTTCTCTCTGTTCTCTGATTTCCAGTCTTCTTTCTGAAAAAGTTTTATATCTGGGAATGTTGACGGTGCAACATGCAGCCCATTCCCTGTTACCAGTGGTGTTTCATGGGGCTGTATTCTTTCACCTACTCTTTTCTTTCTCTTCATCATTGATCTTCTACAGTCCCCATCCTCCTCTCTTCTTCATGCTTTTACCGACGATTCTACCCTTCATTTTTCCTCTTGTCTTTTCTTCACAACTTTCATCTGCTCCTCATAATCAGTCTCGTATCACGTTTCTTCTTCTTTCAACTCTGACTTGAAGAGGGTATCTGAATGGGGCACCCAAAATCTAGTTAAATTTAATGCCTCCAAGACAGGTTCTGGCTATCTCTTTATCTTCTTCTCCTGATAGCCCAATTGACTTCAAAACTATTGAAATTTACCCTCTTATTTCTATTAACATATTTGGAATCCAGATAGCCTCTAACTTGTCTTGAAGGAACCACACAAACCAAATTTTTTAATCTTCATCCAAAAAATTGTGGGTTCCTTTCCGTTTTCGCCATTTTGTTTCCTCTTTACAGTTACTTAAAGGTTTTATTCATTCCTGCTTAGAATACTGCTCGAAATATCTGGGGTGCTTCTTCATATACTTATCTCCTTGATAGGGTTAAATCTAAGGCAGTCTGACTTATTAATGACCCTTCTCTTACTTCCAATCTGGATTCTTTTTCTCTTCACTGTAAGATATTATCCCTTTCTGTTTTCTATCACCACTACTTCCATCGCTGCTCTGATGAGTTGACGAGTTGCATCCCTCCCCACTACTGAGACCATGTAATACTCGCCTAGTGGTCTCGTCTCACCAGTACTGGGTGGAGATTTGCAGCTCATGGATTGGTTGGCACAGTGACTGCTTTTTCCCATCCACCCCGAGACTCTGGAACTCTCTTCCTATTTTCGTCTTTCCTAATTCTTTTAACCTATTTTCCTTAAAAAACCGGATCTATCATCAATTCAGGACCTAATCCTACCGTATCTCTATATCCTTGGTACTTCGTCTATTCTTTCACCCTGTCCTTTTCCTATTGTGTATCATTACCTCATATCTGGCTTGCCCTTAACTATTCACTTTTCTTCGATTTAATGTATTCTTCACGGCTGGGCCTTTATTGATGAAGGCAAGTTTTTTGCTAGTCCCGGTGTCACACTCATAAGAAGAAAGTATTCAAGCTTTGGCATCACATGAATTACATAAATATATCTGAACATTTCATTGTCTGGAGGCTACCCTAACTTCTGCCCTTACTATGCCTGTTATATGCATTTCCGAATACAAATCTGAAAAGTTGTTTACTTCAAAATCTCTCTCGTTCACCGTCTCTTCAAGTTCTCCTCCTGCTATTGAGTACCCAATTAGGGCCCTCTCACACTTGCACCCATTCTCATTTATTTACATTTTGAAGTACTGAATTTCATGAGCCACTTTTCTGACCATTCATTGAGACTATTTAGGTCTTCCTGAAGTACTTGACCAATGTTCTCATCTCTTTACTTTCTTCACAATATTTTCATCATCTGCAAGCATATTCAAAAATTTGTAGACTCTGATAGGTCATTTACATAAACAAGGAACAAAAGTGGATCTAAAAGTGAACCCTGTGGAACCCCACTACTAACCCTTCTCCATTCTGACACTGAGTGTCTTACACTAACCCTCTGTTCACTTCCTTCTAAGTAAGTTTTTATCCATTCCAAGACATTTCCACCTATTCACGCCATTACTTGCAGCTCTTTTATAAATCACCCATGTGGGACATATCAAATGCCCCCAAATCTAGAAATATGCAATATGCCCAACCCTCTCTTTCCTGTAAAATCCGGCTTACCTCATCAAAAAATTCTAATAAGTTTGCTACTGTTAATCTGTCTTCTCTGTAGCCATGTTGTCTGACAAAAAGTTGAAGAATTTCATGTGAATAGAGATGCGTTTTCTTAGTATCTTGTCCATAACTTTGAAAACTATGCTGGATAAGAAAACATGCCTGTGTTTCAGAGCTATACCCCTGTTTCCCTTTTAGAAGATAGGTACCATGCTCGGTTGTTTCCAGCATCATGGAATCTCCCCAGATTCCAGCGACTCCTGAAATATAATCTGTAGTGCCACTGATATTGGCTTAGAGCATTTCTTATATACATAAGGGGATATATCATCTGGACCAGTATCTTTATGGGGATCTGACTCCATTAACGCTTCGCATACCTCTGTGGCTGAAAATATGTTATCTAATACTGGCCCACAAACTCCTATCTCTGCAGTCTGCGAGGTCAGGAAATTTTCTGCTGTAAATATTGAGTGACATTCCTTTTCCAATTCTTCTCAGATCCTTTCATCCGTCTCAGCAGTGCTTCCGTCCACTCTCTTTAACTTTAAAACCTGTTCTTTGACCTTCAGTTTTCCTATGATAAAGCTGTGGAAAAGTTTAGGATTTTCTTTAGCCATCATGGATATCTCTATCATAGTCTCTCACTGCCTCTCCTCTTTTTCTTAGGTAATCATTTCTTGCTCTTTTATATTTCTGCCAGGTATTTATGTTTTTTCTCCTAATATGCCTTTTCCTGCATTTGTCTCTCCACACCTTAATTCTCTTAAACTCAATAGTGAACCATTTTTGTGTGACATCAATAATTCCTATTTTGGTGGAAATTATGCATTTAGTGACTGTCTTCCAGTATTCCTCACAAAAGATTTCAAACACTTTTTGTACAGATTTATTGTTAAATAAAGTTCTTCAGTCAATACCTGCAAAAAGCTAATTAATTTTGTTGTGATCTCCTTTCGGATAGTTTCTCCTCGTGTTTTTCTGTGCTCCACTTTCATGCGGAACATCTTCGATGACATACTCCATCAACAACACACAGTGGTCACTTTTTCAAATTGGTGTTTCATAAACATATTTTTTGCAATATCCAACACATTATCTGTGAATATTAGATCAATCAGTGATGGTTCATCCCCACCCCTGACTCTCGTTGGTTCCAATACATGTTGGTGTAGGAAATTTCCTTATACGCCTACTAGGAATTTTGCTCCAAATGAGTCGCCCCCACTGTGTGGGCCAAGATTATCCAATCTATCTCTCTATGATTAAGATCTCCCAGTATCAAAATCCTACACTTTCTCTCCTGTGCAATATTAGCAACTGAGTTTATGATTTCGATAGTATCTATATGACTTTCCTCATAAACCTCTATCCTGTGATAATTCCTTTGTGGGTTATATACAACCATTATTATAATTCTCTTTGGCCTTGTATTTATGCGAGCAACTAAAAATTCCTTGAACTCACTTTGTTATGCAAAGTTTATTTCTTCAACCTGAAATCTTTCACTTATGAGCAATACTATCCCTCCACCGGGCCTCTCATATTTTTCAACCCTTAATATTCTGAAGCCCCTAGCAAAAATTGTGGCACTGCTTATGTCCTCACTTAAGTTAGTCACTGTATCTTCTACTATATCTGCCTTACTGCTGTGAATCTTATCCTTTAACTCTACTGTTTTGCCAGCTACCCCATCTGCATTTGCTTACAGTAATCTTAAAGAGGCTGCATCCCCTGATCTTCTATCATTATCTTTTTTATCTCCCCTTTGCCTGGAAGAACTCTGAAACAAAAATTTACCTTCTATTCTTTATTTCCTCCCTCACTTTGCCCTCTAGCTTTTGCAGCAAGCTTTTGATACTTTCCATCTCTTCCTGTGTTCTCTTTGGTCTAATGGACACTGTTCTGAATATTTGATGGCCTTTTAGTTTTTTTGCACTCAGTATTTCTCTACATGTATCCCCTCTCTCAAAGGTTACTTTCATCATTCTTGCCTTTCCCTCCCTACAGTATTTACTATTTCAGTGAATGCTTACAATATTTTCTGGACCACGTACTACTCCAAGATTACTTATCAGGTCTAAAACCCTAGCTTTATTGTGTTCAAGTCTCCCCAGCCAAGTTGACTCCTGGGATATACTTATGCCTGAGATTACCACTGACTTCTCTTTAACAAATGTGTGTTTGATCATTGGATTAGCTCTTTCAATCTCATCATCTTTTATATTTTCTATTACTGTTTCTTGTTGTCAACAGTATTTACATTTTCCAGTGCCAACTCCCTCACTGCCTCTTTTACTGCCATATTTTGCTTTACTGCATCTGCAAAGGCTTTTGTAATGCTCTCATGTTCCGTATGCAGCTCCTGAATCTCATTTTTAAACTGTTCGATGTTTTCCTTTATCTGGACATTCCAAGCTGCAATCTCATCGCTCTCAAAAGTGAGCAGTGAACTAACATTTAAGTCATTAACGCTGTCACTCAAGCCTTTATTGTCATCTTCTTGTTTAGAAAATTTGATTTCTAGCTCATTCTTTTCTCCTTCCAACTTTTTTATTTGTTTTTCTAGTTCTTTTGTCTCTTCTTCTTGTGCCTTGTTAGATTTCTCTAGATTTCTTATTATCTCTCAAGTGCTTCATTTTCTTTCATTTCTCTATCCATGTTCCAAATTTGATTCTCCAGTTTGTTACAAGGGCCTCAAGGTCCCTGATTTATTGTTTCAGGCTCCTAAGAGCTACTCCTCCTACAACCCCCAGGATCCTCTACCACCCCTCCCCCAACCACTGGACAGGGGTTAGAGACAGACATGTTTCACTCTGACGTTTGGGTCTCACCGAATACAGAAAAAACTAAAAACTTTATGTAACCTCACACAGAATTGCTATATCTTCTTATGCATATTAATTTAGTTACTTAGATAATATATCCAGTAAAATATTTTTCTGATGACTCACTAACTTAAAATTTGGCTTTGGTAAGAATAGTACAGTAATACTAAAAACGCATGATGAAAAGCTTGAATGCACAACCGAGGGAAAAAAATCACTTGATGCCTTGAATACCTGTTTCTGCTATTTTTTTCTTGTTAACTGCCAAACCTATCATTTCAAAAGAAACATATTAGTCAATTATTAATCAAGATATGTTATCACAGACTCAGAATTTCTCAAAAATGAGCATAAAAAAATCTAGCCCAATTTGAAAAAAAAAAATGAATAGTAAAAAGAAATAGAGCAAAAGAAAAAAGACAACTATACTACTTGGCAACTTAACTCAACAAATGTTGACAAGTCTTTTTAATTTTTTTTATAATTCATTTATTTTGTATAATAATTTTACTACTAAACTTATTCTTATGGGAAGGATACTGTTTTAACAAGATATGGAACCACAGGATTAGGTTAATAAAAGCTATGAAAGCTCCCCCCGATTTACACAAAAAATTAGGTAAAGCGATGGATTCTTATTGGATGGATTCTTAAGTCTTATTGTTCCTCGATGTCCATCCAAGTAATCCAATGACATAATGTATAGAAAAGGAATCTCTGTACATATATGGAAGTGGCATCAGTAAGGACTGCAAAATTTACACAAGTCTTGATGAAACACTATACTTAAATAGCCCAGTTGAGGCAAATTCTCTTCTCCAGAAATGATTCTTCAATATAAGTTCTTCGAACACCAGGTATGCGAACTTTCGAAGGCTGAAAGCTTCCATCATTAGACAGTTATCTAAACACGGATGAACTGAACCTTTCTTCAAAATAACTATGGTTGGGAAGCTTCGCTTCCACAGGGGAAACATCTTTTTCCAGACGTAAGTCCTCAACAACCAGTCATTACCTAATTATGTTTATGGGAAAAAGCCCCATGCTAGTAACTCCCCGTCTCCTGGTCGGTTCCATTTTTGTGCTCACTGATACTTATCATACTTGTCCTTAAAACTATGGATTGAGTTAGCATTAACTACCTCCTTGCTTAGCAATTTCTAGTCATCAACTACTACTCTTACACTAGAAAAGTACTTCCTTACATCCTGCAAAGAGGTTTTCTTACAAAACTTCAAAATATGACCACTATTTCCAGTGCCAGCCATATCAAAATATCGATTCCCATCCACTCTGTCATAACCATGAAGGAATTTAAAAACCTTCATCATATCCCCCTCATTCTTCTAGTTCAAGTGTTAAGTCTAATTCCCTCAGCATATCGTTATAGCTGAGACTGCGTATTTCTGGCACCAGTTTTGTGACATGACTTTTAACTTTTTTAAGTATGGATTCCAAAAGGGGGTTGCATATTCAAGCTTTGGCCTTACATATGTTACATACTTATTTCTGAACATTTCCTTGTCCATGTGTTTGAAGGCTACCCTTACATTTGCTAAAAATCATATGCTGCCTTTACTATGCCTTTTATGTGCATTTCCGGAGACAAATCTGCAAGTATTGTTACTCCTAGATCTCCCATTCTCCTTTCTCTTGAAGTCCTGCTCCTGCTATTGAGTATTCAATCTTGATCCTTCCTACACTTGTACTCATTTTTTTATTATTACATTTAGAAGTATTGGAATTCATTAGCCACTTTCTGACCACTCATGCAGACTATTTAGGTCTTCCTGAAGTTCTCTACCATTGTTCTCATCTCTTACTTTCTTCACAATCCTTACATCATCTGCACACATATTGAAGACTGAGCTTGTAGACCCTGGTGGGTCATTTACATATACAAGGAATAAAAGTGGCCCTAAAACTGAACCTGTGGAAACCCACTATTAACCCTTCTCCATTCAGACACTGTCTTACTCAAACCCTCTGTTCTCTTTCTTCTAAGTAAGTTTTTATCCATTCCAATACATTCCCACCTATTGTGCAAGACAGTTCAATGTTAAGTCTTCCTTCAGTTATGAATCTTTTTCTATGCCTACTTCAATAACGAATATTCTTGGATATTCATTACACCTTACTTATTATCTGTTCACATCTGATAAGTCACAACTCTCTCCATCTCTATTTCTATTTACTTTATTTTCTTCATGCCCAGGCCCTATGAGTTCAGTTTTATTATTATTTTTTTTTGCCCATCCTGATGTAACAATCATAAAAGGAAAAGAAAAAGATTCTCACAATTACTTGCAGCTTCTTAATAAGTCTCCAGTGTGGGACCGGATCAGATGCCTTCTGGAAGTCTAGGAATATACACTTCGCTCACCCCTCTCTTCCTATAAGATCCGGCTTACCTCATCATAGAATTTTAATAAGTTTGTTATTATTGATTTTCCTTCTCTGAAGCCATGTTGTCTCACTGACAAATAAATTAGGGATTCCAAGTGAAGAGAGATGTGTTTTCTTAGTACATCTCCATAACTTTGCAAGCTATGCTGGGCAAGGAAACTGGCCTATGGTTTAGAGATGCATCCCTCCTTCTCCCTTTGAAGCTTGGTACCATGTACGCTTGTTTCTAGTATCTTGGAATCTCCCCAGATTCCAGTGACACTTCAAACATGATGAGTAGCACCACCGATAGTGGTTTAGTGCATTTTTAAGTACATAAAGGGATATATCATCAGAACCTGTAGCTTTATGAGCATCTAACTCTATCAATGTTTTGCATACCTCTGTGGCTGAGAAGGTGATGTTCTCTAATACCGGCCTACAAACTCCTATATCTGCAATCTGAGGGGGCAAGGTATTTTCCACTGTAAATACTGTCTGAAACTCCTTGTTCAATTTTTTGTAGATTTCTTTATCTGTCTCAGTGATGCTTTCATCCACTTTCTTTAACTTGAAAACCTATTCACTGACCATCTTTTTTCCTCTGATAAAGCTGTGGAAAAGTTTGGGATTTTCTTTAGCCTTGCTGGAAATATCCCTTTCATAATCTCTCTCTGTTTCTCTTTGCTTACTTAGGTAATCATTTCTTGCTCTTTTATATGTCTGCCTGGGATATGTGTTTTTTTTCTCTTCCTATGCACTCCGCCCAGCCCTCTCTTTCCCTTAAGATCTGGCTTACCTCATCATAAATTTCTAAAAAGTTTGTTTCTGTTTATTTTTTTTTTCTCTAAAGCCATATTGTCTCACTGACAAAAAGTTTAGTGATTCCAAGTGAAGAGAGATGTGTTTTCTTAGTACATCTTCATAACTTTGCAAACAATGCTGGTCAAGAAAACAGGCCTATGGATTAGAGCTGTATCTCTCCCTCTCTCTTTGAAGATAGGTACCATGTTTGCTTGTTTTCAGCATATTTGAATCTCACCAGAGTTCAGCGACTTTTCATATATGATACCTAATGCCGTCAATATTGATTTAGCTAATTTCTCAAGTACATAAGGGGATATATCATCAGGACCTGTATCAAAATGGGGATCAATCTCCATCACTGCTTTTTATACCTCTTTGGCTGAAAAGATGATGTTCTCTAATACCTGTCCATGAGCTCCTATCTCTGCACTCTTAGGGGGTGGGTTATATTCTGCTAATTGAAACTCCATTTTCGATTCTTTGCATATCACTTCATCCATCTCAGTTATGCTTCTATCCTCTCTCTTTAACTTTGAAATCTGTTCTTTGACCTTCAGTTTTCCTCTGATAGTGCTGTGCCAAAATTTTGGTGTTACTTTAGCTTTCCTGATGATATCCCTTTCATAGTCTCTCTCTTCTTTTACTTAGGTATTCATTTCTTGCTCTTTTATAGGTCTGCCAATCATATATGCTTTTTATCCTCCTGTACCTTTTCCAGCATTTTCTCTCCACTCCTTAGCTCTCTTACACTCATTATTGAACCATTTCTCTCTGGCATGAATAACTCCCATTTCGATGAAAGGTATGCAATGAGTAACTGCCTTCCCATATTCCTCACAAATATGTCTTACATATCTTGTACAGATTTGTTGTTAAATAAGGTCCTCCAGTCAGTAACTGTAAATAGTTCATTATTTATTATGTAATCTCCTTTTGGAGAGTTCCTCCTTGTGTCCTTCTCAGTGCCTCTTCTTTCAGGTGGAACATCTTCGATGATATACTCCATCAACAACACACAGTGTTCACTCTTTCCAATTAGTGATTCAGATTAAATTTTTTCAATATCCAACACATTATCTGTGAATACTAGATCAAGCAGTGATGGTTCATCTGCACCTCTGACTCTCAGTGGTTTCAGTACATATTTGTGTAGGAAACTCCCTTGTGCGTAGTCTTCGAATCTTTACAAAAATGAGTCCTCCCCTCTGTGTGGGTCAAGATTTATCCAATCTGTCTCTCTATGATTAAAATCTCCCATAATCAAAATCATACATTTTCTCTTCTGTGCAGTGTCAACAACTGAGTTTATTACTTCAATAGAACCTATATGACTTTCCTCATAAACCTCTATCCTGTGTTGATTCCTTGGTGGGTTATATACAACCATAATTATAATGATCTGTGACCTTGTATTTATGCGAGCAACAAGAAATTCCTTGAACTTACTTTTTTCTTCAACCTAAAATCTTTCACTTATGAACAATACTATCCCTCCACCGGTCCTCTCAGATCTTTCAACCCTTAATATTCTGAAGCCATTAGGAAAAACTGTGGCACTGCTTATGTCCTCGCTTAATTTAGTCTCTGTAACCCCTACTATAACTGTCTTACTGTTGCGCATCCAGTCCTTTAATTCTACTGTTTTACCAGTTACCCCATCAGTAACTGTGCACAGGAATCCTAATCAGGCTGCATTCCCTGATCCTTTATCATTATTTTCTATATCTCCCCTTTGGCTGGAAGAGCTCTGAATCAAAAATTTTTCTTTCTCTTCTTCATTTCTTCCCTCATTTAAAGTTTTAGCTTCTTGCAACAAGTTTTTGATCCTTTCTATCTCTTCCTGTGTTCTGTATGGTGTAATAAACACTGTTTGAAATTCTTGAGGGTCTTTTAGAGTGTTTTTTCTCATTAATATTTTTCTACATGTGTCCCCTCTCTCAAAGGTTACTTTCATTGGTCTTGCCTTTCCCTCCCTAGAATATTTACCAATTTGGTGAATGTTTACAATATTCTCTGGACCACATACCACTCCAAGCTTCCTTATTAGATATATATCCCTAGCTTTATTTTGTTCAAGTCACCTCTGCCATGTTGACTCCTGGAATTCAATTATGCCTGAGATTACTTCTGTCTTCTCTTAACCAAGTACCTGTTTAATCAGTGGATTAGCCATTTCCAAATCAGCATCTCTCATTTTTTCTAGTACTGTTGTTTTATAGTCAACTATTTGTACATTTTCCAGTGCCATCTCCCTCTCTGCCTCTTTTTATGCCTGATTTTCCTTTACTGCATATCCAAATGAACTTTTCATGGCCTCATATTCCGTGTCGGATCCTGAAGCTCTTTTCTATACTGTTCGATGTTTTCCTTTTTCTGGACATTCCAAGCTGCAATCTGTCTCTATCAGAAGAGAGCAGTGAGTACATATATTGCATGGCAGTGGCATCAGAGAGGAGTGCAAAATTTACACAAGTCTTGATGAAACTCTATGTCTCAAATATCTTGGTTGAAGAGGGTAAAGAGAGAAGCATCTCCGATCAAGCCAAATTCTCTTCTCCAGAAATTATTTGAGAGACCAGGACTAAAGTACAAAGTTTAAACTAAATTTCCCTGAATAAGAGATTCTGCAGAGTATTGTGAGTAAATAAAATAATATTTGTAATAAGCGAGGCTGTCTAAAATATTGAACGAAGAAACTGAGGATACTTTTGAGACGGGAAAAAGAAGACGCTGTCTGCCCTGCCTTGAAGGAAGTTTAAAAGAGTTGCCAGAGGCGAAGCCATCACATCACATTACCTATTTTTTTGTGTAAATTGGGGAGAGGGAGAGCTCTTACAGCCGTTTACCTGATCCTGTGGTTCCATATATTTTTGCAATCAATATCCTTCCCATGTAGATTAACTTGATAGTTAGTTTGTTATATGAAATAATTGAATAATTAAATAAATACAAAAAATATACCTGTCAACAGTACTGAGTTAAGTTGCCAAGTAGCACAGTTGTATGATCTTTTTCTTTTGCTTTGTTCTCTTTTATTTTTGTGTGTGCATAAATTGAGTTAGATTTAAAGTCTGATCCTGTTAACACATATCTTGGTTAACAAATGATTAATAATTTTTCTCTCTTCTGAAATGACCAGTTTAGCAGTTAAGAAAAATATTTAGCAGAAATAGGCGGGTGTCTCCTCAGATACAAATTTGAATTTTCCTTCAAGTGGCTTTTTGTTTTGCTTTTTTTTTTTTTTTTTTCAAATTACCAAAGTCAAATTTTAAGTTAGAATGTGTGTTACCAGAAAAGAAATGAACTGAGTAACTAAAGAGTACTCATATAAAGATGTAGAAATTCTGTGTGAAACCTAAATAGAAACTTTTCTCTCTTTTTTTTCTTCTCTCTATATTCTGTGAAAGGAAAACATCAAAATGAGGCCATCTCTGTCCCTAACCCCCCCATCCAATGGTTGGAGGAGAGGTGGTAGTAGATCACCAGGGGATGTAGGAGGAGGAGGGATGGCTGTTAAAAGTTTGAAGCAAATATGAAGGAATTGGAGACAATGGTAATAAACCTTAATGATAAATTTGGAATATGGATAGAGAAATGAAAGAGAATGAAACACTCAGAGAAGAATAAGATTCTTGGAGGAAGGAGATAAAGTACAAGGAAAAGAGAGAGAGGAACTAGAAAAACGAATAAAGAAGGTGGAAGGGGAATTGAGTGAACTGGAAATCAAAATTTCTAAACAAGAAGATAACAACAAACAGCTAATGACAACATGAATGAATTAAATGTTAGTTCACTGCTCTCTTCTGAGAGAGACGAGATTGCAGCTTGGAATGTCCAGCTAAAGGAAAACATCGAACAGTTTAGAAAAGAATTTCAGGGGTTGAATACGGAACATGATGCCATGAAAACTAGATGCACTAAAGGAAAATGTGGCAGTAAAAGAGGCTGTGAAGGTGGTGGCACTGGAAAACCTAAAAACAGTTGACTATAAAATAACAGTAATAGAAAAAATGAAAGACGTTTTGATGAAAAGGGCTAATGCATTGATTAGACAGGCACTTGATAAAGAGAAGACAGTGGTAATCTCAGGCATAAGCGATTCCCAGGAGCCAACATGGCAGGGGAGACTTGAAGAAAATAAAGTTTGGAATTAAGACCTGATAAGGGAACTTGGAGTAGTATGTGGTCCTGGGGATTTTGTAAACATTCACCAACTTGGTAAATATTCTAGGGAGGGAAAGCAATGACCAACAAAAGTAACCTTTAAGAGAGGGGACACATGTAGAGAAATATTGATGAGGAAAATAAGCCTAAAAGATCTTCAGAATTCCAATCAGTGTTCATTAGACGATGCAGAACACAGGAAGAGATAGAAAGGATCAAAAACTTGTTGCAAGAGGCTAGAAGGTTAAATGAAGAAAGAAATGAAGAAGAGAAGAAAAATTTTCATTTCAGAGTTCTTCCAAACAAAGGGGAGATAAAGAAGATAATGATAGAAGATCAGGGAATGGGGCCTCATTAAGATTGCTATACACAAATCATAATGGAATAGCTGGTAAGGCAGTAGAATTAAAAGATAGGATTCACAACAGTAAGGCACTTCACTTCTGACAAGTCATTACACTCTCCATCTCTGTTACTTTTTACTTAATGTATTTTTCGTGCCCAGGCTCGGTGGGGGCTATTTTATTTTATTTTGTATTTTTGGCCCGTCCTGGTGTCACAGTCATAAAAAAAAATAGATATAGTAGCAGTTACAGAGACGAAGTTGAATGAGGACATACACAGTGTCACAGTTTTTCCTAAGGGCTTCAGAATATAAGGGTTGAAAGATATGAGAGGACTGGTTGATAAGTGAAAGGTTTCAGGTTGAAGAAATAAACTTTGCTATAAAAAGTGAATTCAAGGAATTTCTTGTTGCTCACATAAATACTGGGTCAGAGAGCATTATAATGACTGTTGTATATCACCCACCAATGATCCAACATAGGCTAGAAATTTATGAGGAAAGTCATATAAGTAATATTTAAGTCATAAACTCAGTTGTTAACATTGCACGGGAGAGAAAATGTAGGATTTTGATTATGGGAGATCTTAATCATAGAGAGATAGATTGAATAAGTCTTGACCCACAGTGATGAGGACTCATTCGGGGCAAGATTCCTAGATTGCGTACAAGGGAATTTCCTACACAAAGATGTACTAGAACCAACGAGGGCCAGGGGTGGGAATGAGCCAATGCTACTTGATTTAGTATTCACAGATAACATGTAGAATATTGAAAAAATAGAGTATGAACCACCAATAGGAAATAGTGACCACTGTGTGTTATTGATTGGAGTATATCATTGAAGATATTCTGCCTGAGAGCAGAGGCACTGAGGACATGAGGAGGAACTATCTGAAAAGAGATTACATCAAAATGAATGAGCTTTTTGCAGTTATTGACTGGAGGACCTTATTTAACAACATATCTGTACAAGATATAGTACGACTTGTTTTGTGAGAAATATGGAAAGATAGTAGTTTGCTGCATACCTGTCACCAAAATAGGAGTAGTTCATGCCAGAGAGAAATGATTCAATAATGAGTGTAAGGGAGCTAAGGAGTGGAGAGACAAATGCTGGAAAAAGGTATAGGAGGAGAAAAATATAAATGCTTGGCAGACTTATAAAAGAGCAAGAAATTATTACTTAAGTCAAAGAAAAGGGGCAAAGAGAGACTATGAAAGGGAAATTACCAGTAAGGCTAAAGAAAATTCCAAACAGTACCACAGCTTTATTAGAGGAAAACTGAAAGTAAAAGAATAGGCTTTAAAGCTTAAGAGAGCAGATGGAAGCATCACTGAGACGGATGAAGAGATCTGCAAAGATTTAAACACGGAGTTTCACTCAGTATTTACAGTAGAAAATATCTCACCCCCTCAGGGAGAGGAAGTTAATGCTAACTTAATCGATAGCTTTAAGAACAAGTATGATAAGTATCACTAAGTACAAAATGGAGCCAACCAGGAGACGGGAAGTTACGATCTTGTGCTCTTTCCCATAAGCACAATTAGGTAAGTACAGTTACACACACTCGATGGCAGGAGTAGAACTTTGAGAGACAGAGCATGAGAGAGATCTAGGAGTAAACATACTGCCCGATATGTCTCCATAAATGCATATAAATGGCAGAGTAAGGTCAGCATATGCTTTCTTAGCAAATGCAAGGGTAGCCTTCAGGCACATAGACAAGGAAATGTTCAAAATATTTATGTAACCTATGTGAGGCCAAAGCTTGAATAAACAGCCCCCTTTTGGAATCTGCACTTGAAAAAGCACGTAGTGACGCTGGAAAAAGTTCGAAGGTATACCACGAAACTGGTGCCAGAAATACGAAATCTCAGTTATGATGAGAGGCTAAGGGAATTAGACTTACCATCACTCGAAACTGGAAGATGGAGGGGGATATGGTCACGGTTTTAAATTCCTTCATGGTTATGAGAGAGTGGATAGGGATCGCTATTTTGTTATGGCTGGCACTAAAAATAGAGGTCATAATTTGAAGCTTCATAAGAAAATTTCTTTGCAGGATGTAAGGAAGTATTTTTTTTAGTATAAGAGTAGTTGATAATTGGAATTGGCTAAGCAAGGAGGTAGTTATTCCTAACTAAAGTCATAGTTTTCAGGACAAGTATGATAAGTATCAGTAAGTACAAAATGGAACCGACCATGAGATGGGGAGTTACAAGCTTGGGGTTCTTTCCCGTAAGCACAATTAGGAAATTGCAATCAGGTAATTACACACACACAAAC
>JAXCGZ010013964.1:27500-40000 GCA_037179515.1 Halocaridina rubra | reverse complement strand
TAATAATAATAATAATAATAATAATAATAATAATATATCTCTTATTTGCTTTAATTATTTTCCTATATATTAAATTTCACACAATTCTGAACACGTTAAAGAAAAGAGGTTATTGTTTGAAACTCGAACAATAATCTATATATAAATAAAAAAAAATAGCAATTTTTTTGTACTAAGTCATTGTCGCCATCTGATACTTTTTGATGCAGTAAATCGATAATATACACGCCTCAGAGTTGACAGAACCGTGAATGAGACACCGTGGGGCGATAGGAAGGGCATCCAGACTTAATATCCCATCCACATCCTGTCTGTATCCACTCCTTTGAAGGACTAACAGAGGCACATTAAACGAGGATTATAAATTTAATTTTTTTTTCATATCATAATATCAAGATATTAAAGAACAAAGATCTTTAAAAATTATTTTCTTGATCGTTTTGAAGTCAGCACGGCTGTCGATATAAGTAAGATACAAAAAAGATTATTATTTCTCAATTAATTTCCCTATGTAACACCTTTACATATTTCTTCTCCATGCTAAATAAAAGTTTTTTTTTATTTTGAAGAAAGGTATTCTCTCAAAATTTCGTCGTTATTTCAAAGTCATCTTAGGTATAAGAAAAATATCGGACCTGAATGAACTCTGTTTATTCTCTTTCTTCTCATATATAAGATATTCGTATGTGTATTTTGAATATTAGGTAATTAAAGAATAGAATTATACAAAAATCTATATCGCTCTTTCGTTTATAAGTCACAGAGCCATTCTCAAATATCACTGATACAGTAAACTCTCATTTTCTCTATTCCATGTATAATATATTCACATTTACCTATTCCATGCTGAAAAAAAAAAGAGATTTTATTAATAATTTTCTATCGGCTATATTAATTCTAGCTATTGATTTTAAGTTACCTTTACAATAAAAAGTATATTTTTTACCATTACTTGATGAATTTCTCATTTCATACAATACATTTACACGTTTAATTAACATATCAGTGGATATTAATAAAGAACATTAGCATACTAAATCTCACTTTTGTTTATAAGTCACTAGTGGTAGTCAGAAGAGATCCCGTCCAGAACAGGTTTTTCACGTCGTCTGGAACACGTTTCGGACCCGCGTGGGAGATAAAGTAGCAGTTGACATTAAGACCTCATTAGCAACACAACGTCAAATCTAGCATAGCATTTCACTCCTTTTTTTTGTATCATTTAATTGGATTTTTTATTTATTTAATTTCATGGTCACTGTCTCGAATGTCTTCTTACAATTTTATAGATCTCTTTTTTTTTCAACCTATAAAATTCTCTTGCATTTATTTTCTTCCATTAGTTATTATCTTTTCTTATCGCTATATTTAAGCTTTTTTTTTATTTTCTTATACTTATTTGTATAATTTTTGTTTGGTAAATTAGTATTTATGTATCTTTAGGATTATCTATGTGTGTGTGTTTGTGGGCTTAGAGTGTGTATTAAATATCATTCAAAATCGTTAGACTTTTAGATGTGTATCTATCTATCTATCTGTCTATCTATCTATATTATTATTATTATTATTATTATTATAATTATTATTATTATTATTATTATTATTATTATTATTATTATTATTATTATTATTATTATTAGTTGTAGTTGTAGTAGTGGTAGTAGTAGTAGTAGCAGTAAGAGTAATAGTTGTAGTAGTAGTAGTAGTAGTTTTAGTAGTAGTACCAGCGATGCTAATAGTAGTTCTTTTTAATATCAGTGGATTTAGTTTATTACTTTTATAGTACACACACACACACACACACACACACACACACACACACACACACACACACACACACACACACACACACACACACACACACACACACACACACACACACACACACACACACACACACACACATACATACATACATACACATACTTAAAAAGAAGTATAATAAGAAATATAACATATATCCACTTGATTTCTATGCACTTACCTCTTAATTCATCCGCACGAACGTATCGAATACTTCCTTCCTGTCCCTGTATACAGTGGATAATGGATGCTATCCACACCACCGTCAAAAAACACAGCACTCGACTCATTTTAACAATTATTTATATATTACTGGTTTGTGTTTTAATTCTATTTATCTATATTTTTAATTGATATCACAAGCACTCAATGAATCTTCACACGCGGTGTAATAGGAATTTTGAGTAGGTTATCAGCGATTTCGGAGGTAATCCTTGGTTTTGTTTTTGTGTTTTCAAAATTTAAAAATCCCGTTTTGTCTTTTCTGTGAACAAAAATTTGAGTCACCGTCAGATGAATAAGGCACAGAAGCACTTTCTCAACGTCCTATGTATAGGTAAGATCCACATGGGGCGAGAGATGCGGGTTATGAATGAGAAGGAGATAGAGAGATAGAAAGACAGAGACGGAGAACTGTTTTCTATATTCGCTAAGAGTAAGAAATGTGTAGGGCGAGCGCGAGGAGTATTAGCAGCGCACCACACGGTCGCTCAATCACATGTGAGCCAGGTCGCTCGCTTGGAGAGTGCCAGCCAATGAAGCCGAGATGCCGCTTTGGGGGAGAAGGGGTACTCTCTCTCTCTCTCTCTCTCTCTCTCTCTCTCTCTCTCTCTCTCTCTCTCTCTCTCTCTCTCTCTCTCTCTCTCTCTCTCTCTCTCTCTATGGCATCCTTATCGCTTGTCTTCCTTAATGATATATTCATCTTCAAAGATTTCACTAGTTAACCTTTCTACCGTTTTGGTGTTTATTTTACCGATACACAGACGCACCTTAAAATTCCTTGTGTTTGTCACATACCAATTCTCAGTGAATGTACTTTGTTACAATATGCAATGCTGATTAGTTATAAAATTCCACTCTATTTTCTGTGTTAAATAACCTCCTACGTAAAGGGCCTTGCTTGCATTTTGAAATTCATTACATGTTCAGTTCGAAATAACAAATAGGGACTTGTGTCACTACTGCTATGAAATTGTGACAATTTGTTAGATCGCTACAGGTCCAGTTATTTATACTATTCAACATTTTTTTTATTAACAATATTATTCTCACCACTTTGGGCTTCATCGGGTTAGACTTCAACTGCCACTTACCGAAGGCACTGTTGCCAAACTTTTAAAACAATTTATATACAATTCAAGCTTCTCTTGGCGTTTGCAAACATGTCTGAAGATGCCTCAATACCATTTACAAGCTCTATTTCTGTTGTAGATAAAATATAGCTGTGGTCCTAGTACCTGCCCATGCTGTATTCCAAAAATTATTTTTGTTTACTTTGATATTGTATTTTTTTTATGTCTTTACTTCTCTTCCTTCCAAACTTGTTCCAGACTTAAGGGCGGTTTACACGGTCAAACGGTTCGTCGAACGCGGTTCGACAGACAAGTGTTTGAAGTGATGTTCGAACGTGTGAACGGGGTACTTGGTTGTCGAACACGTTCCGTGTTCGACAACCAAATACCCCGTTCACACGTTCGAACATCACTTCAAACACTTGTCTGTCGAACCGCGTTCGACGAACCGTTTGACAGTGTAAACTCACCTTCACTCAAAATGCTTCCCTCACTCTTGGTCTATTCATAGTTTTTGCAGACACTTGAGTAGGATATTTTAAAATCCTCGACAACACTATTTTATTCTCTATTTTGAAACTTTATCTTTTACTGCAATCCTTAATTCTCTACCTTCCCAATGAGTCCCTTACTCGAAATGTTTCCTTTACTACTACTACTACTACTACTACTACTACTACTACTACTACTACTACTACTACTACTACTACTACTACTACTACTACTACTACTACTACTACTACTACTACTACTACTACTACTACTACTACTACTACTACTACTACTACTACTACTACTACTACTACTACTACTACTACTACTACTACTATATATTTATAAACATTTTGAAGGAACCACACCATCTTAGCTCGAACAGGTTACTAATATGGCTATTCATTAATCAAAGTTCGTTGACTGTGGAGCAAAATGATTAATTTCTGCTACTACTACTACTACTACTACTACTACTACTACTACTACTACTACTACTACTACTACTACTACTACTATTACTACTACTACTACTACTACTAATACTACTACTACTACTACTAAAATGATAATAATAATAATGAAATACTTTATTTCCAATCAACGATTTTCAATACAAAAAGCATATGTACTAATAGAGTATAAAAAATATTTTAAAAACAGTTTAATTTAGCGAAATCAAATAGAGTTGTGTCAACGTAAGCACTTGAAAACAAATAAATGAATAAATAAATGAATGCAAATTAAACAGAATTAAAAAAAAAAATCCTCTATCGAAAGATTTTTCTATTTCCACAGGGTTGCTGTTTATCACTAGCCTCTTGGTGAAAAGTATTGCTTTGGCTTTGCGCTTTAAGGCTATATGCCCTTTCTGACACCAGCATTTAAGTACTGATTATTCTGTGTATTTAAAGCTATCGATATTATAATAAAAATTTAATTAAATTAAATTTGAAGAAAATTAAATTTTAGTTTAAATCTAAAATTAACATAAATAAAATTTCATTTAAATGTCCTGAATCAGTTTTAAATTTAAGTCCCTTTAAATATATTTAAAGTCAATAGTTCTAATACTGGACTTTATTTTTATTCAATAATATATTTATTAAGAATTTGCAACATAAGTCTTCTTGATAGAGTAAGATTTCAATTGAGGAAAAGTAGTTATCTTAATGATAATTATAATATATATATATATATATATATATATATATATATATATATATATATATATATATATATATATATATATATATATATATATATATATATATATATGTATATATATATATATATATATATATATATATATATATATATATATATCTCTCTCTCTCTCTCTCTCTCTCTCTCTCTCTCTCTCTCTCTCTCTATCTATCTATCTATCTATCTATCTATCTATCTATATATATCTATCTATCTATCTATCTATCTATCTATATATATATATATATATATATATATATATATATATATATATATATATATATATATTTATATATATATATATATATATATATATATATATATATATATATATATATATATATATATATATATATATATATATATATATATATATATATATCGTTATTTTCTATGTGCTGTTTCACTGATGGGCTTCCTTACTATTTAACGATGTATGTTAACAGTTTGTGCTTACTTATATATATATATATATATATATATATATATATATATATATATATATATATATATATATATATATATATATATATATATATATATATATATATATATATATATATATATATATATATATATATATTTAAATAATTTTTACCCCTACCGGGACTTGAACCTGGGACGTATAATTACTATTCCAAGGCGCTACCAACTACACCTTAGTCTATAGCAGATAAAAGCTGTAAGGTGTGTTTCCCTTTTAAGACCTCCTGTGGAGTAGTTGGTAGCGCCTTGGCATAGTAATTATATGTCCCTGGTTCAAGTCCCGGTCGGGGTAAAACTTATTCATGTTTTCACGTTTAGCAATGTTCTTATTTGAATATATATATATATATATATATATATATATATATATATATATATATATATATATATATATATATATATATATAGATGGGAAGATACGAGCTTTGGGCTCTTTCCCGTAAACACAATTAGGTATTCACACACACACACACACACACACACACACACACACACACCGCGCGTTCAGTGACACACGGAAATGCTCCTCTTAAATTTTTAATTGTTTCGAGTGACTAAGTGCTTAGTGGAAAACTTTACCATAATTTCCCTAAATCTGAAATCCTGCAGAGTATTGTGAGTACAAAACTTATATTTGTTGTAAGACGAGACTGTTCATATTAAAGGAAAAAAAATTGAGAACATTTTCGTGAGCAGAGAGAGAGAAGCTGCCGTCCAGTTCTGCCTTGAGGGAAATCTAGAAGAGTTGCCAGAGGTGGAGCCATCACATCACATTACCTAATTTTTTGTGTAAACTGGGGAAAGCTCTTAAGCCGTTTACCTGATCCTGTGGTTCTATATATTGTTAAAATCAGTATCCTTCCCATTTATATTAACTAGTTAATTAGTTTGATACACGAAATAATTGAATAATAAAAGAAAAAAAAATTACCAAATATCCACCTGTCAACAGTGCTGAGTTAAGTTGCCAAGTAGTACAGCAGTCTTATTTTCTTCATTTTTTTGCTTTTCTTTTAGCTTTCTCTTTTACTATTTTTTTATTTTGTATATATATTGAGTTAAATGTAAAGTCTAATCCCGTGATAACATATCTTGGTTAGCAAGTCAGTTTATCAGTTAGGAAGAATATATAGCAGAAACAGGTGGGTGCCACCTCAAACACAAATTCGAATTTTCCTTCAGGTTTGACTTTTGTTTTTCTTTTTCTTTTTATACTTAAATTACCATGGTCAAGTTTTTAAGTTAAGATGTGTGTTACCAGAAAAGAGACAAACTGAGTCACTAAATAGCACTTATATGGAGATATAAAAATTCTGTTTGAAGCTCAATTAAAAGTTTTTCTCTTTTCTTTTTTTTCCTCTTTCTCGTCTTCTTTCTATATTCTGTGAGAGGGAGAACATAAAAATGAGGCCATCTCTGTCCCAAACCTCTCCCACCCATGGGTCGGGAGAGGGGGTAGTCATCAGGGGACTTAAACAGAGAATCAAGAAGTTAGAGGAAATGGTTGTAAGCCTTGATGATAAAATTCGGAATATGGATGGAGAAATGAAAGAGAATGAAACACTCAGAGAACAAATAAGATCTTTGGAGGAAGCAAATAAAGCACAAGGGCAGGAGAGAAAGGAACTAGAAAAAAGAATAAAGAAGCTGGAAGGGGAAAAGAGTCAACTAGAATCTAGAATTTCTAAACAAGAAGATAAAAACAAACAGCTGAATGACAACCTAAAGGAATTAGATGTTAGTTCACTGCTCTCTTCTGAGAGAGACGAGATTGCTGCTTGGAATGTTCAGATTAAGGAAAACATTGAACAGTTCAGAAAAGAGTTCCAGGAGCTGAATATGGAAAATGATGCCATGAAAACGTCCTTTGCTGATGCACTAAAGGGGAATGTGGCAGTAAAAGAGGCTGTAAAGGTGGTGGCACTGGAAAACATACAAACAGTTGACTATAAAGAGACAGTAATCGAAAAAATGAAAGACGTTGTGATGGAAAGGGCAAACCCACTCATCAGACAGGCACTTGATAAGGAGAAGACAGTGGTAATCTCAGGCATAGGTGAATCCCGGGAGCCAACATGGCAGGGGGGACTTGAAGAAAATAAAGCTAGGGTTGTAGACCTGATAAGAAAGCTTGGAGTAGTATGTGGTCCTGAGGATATTGTAAACATACACCAACTAGGTAAATATTCGAGGGAAGAAAAGCCGAGACCAACAAAAGTAACCTTTGAGAGAGGGGAAACATGTAGGGAAATATTGTTGAGAAAAAAAAGTCTAAAAGACCTTCAAGAATGCAAAGAAGTGTTCATTAGACGATACAGAACACAGGAAGAGATGGGAAAGATCAAAAACTTGTTGCAAGAGGCAAGAAGGTTAAATGATGAGAGAAATGAAGAAGAGAAGAAAAATTTTCGTTACAGAATACTTCCAGACAAAGGGGAGATAAAGAAGATAATGACAGAAGATCAGGGGATGGGGCCTCATTAAGATTGTTATACACAAATGCTGATGGATTAGCTGGTAAGGCAGTAGAATTAAAAGATAGGATTCACAACAGTAAGGCAGATATAGTAGCAATTACAGAGACTAAGTTGAGTGAGGACATAAACAGTGTCACAGTTTTTCCTAAGGGCTTCAGAATACTAAGGGTTGAAAGATCTGAGAGGACTGGTGGAGGGATAGCACTGCTCATAAGTGAGAGGATTCAAGTTGAAGAAATAAACTTGGCTATAGAAAGTGAGTTCAGGGAATTTCTTGTTGCTCGCATAAATACTGGGTCAGAGAGCATTATAATAACTGTTGTATACAACCCACCAAGGAACCAAAATAGGCTTGAAATTTATGAGGAAAGTCATATAGGTACTATTGAAGTCATAAACTCAGTTGTTAACATGGCACGGGAGAAAAAATGTAGGATTTTGATTATGGGAGACTTTAATCATAAAGAGATAGATTGGATAAATCTTGACCCACACAGTGGTGAGGACTCATTCGGGGCAAGATTCCTAGATTGCGTACAAGGGAATTTCCTACACCAACATGTAATGGAACCAACAAGAGCCAGGGGTGGGGATGAGCCATCACTACTTGATCTAGTGTTCACAGATAATGTGTTGGATATTGAAAAAATTGAGTATGAACCACCAATTGGAAGGAGTGACCACTGTGTGTTGTTGATGGAGTATATCATTGAAGATATTCTTCCTGAGAGTAGAGGCACTGAGGACATGAGGAGGAACTATCCGAAAGGAGATTACATCAAAATGAATGAGCTTTTTGCAGTTATTGACTGGAGAACCTTATTTTACAACAAATCTGTACAAGAAATGTATGACATCTTTTGTGAGAAATATGGGAAGATAGTAGATTGCTGCATACCTGTCACCAAAGTAGGTGTAATTCATGCCAGAGAGAAATGGTTCGATAATGGGTGTAAAAGAGCTAAGGAGTGGAGAGACAAATGCTGGAAAAGGTATAGGAGGAGAAAAAACATAAATGCCTGGCAAGCCTACAAAAGAGCAAGAAATGACTACCTAAGTAAAAGGAGAGAGGCAGAGAGAGATTATGAGAGGGACATCACCAGGAAGGCTAAAGAAAATCCCAAGCTTTTCCACAGCTTTATCAGAGGAAAACTGAAGGTAAAAGAACAGGTTTTAAGGCTAAAGAGAGCGGATGGAAGCAGAAGAGATCTGCAAAGAATTGAACAAGGAGTTTCAGTCAGTATTTACAGTAGAAAATACCCCACCCCCTCAGATTGCAGTGATAGAAGCTCAAGGGCCGGTATTAGAGAACATCAACCTTACAGCCACAGAGGTATGCAAAGCGCTGATGGATTTAGATGTTCATAAAGCTACAGGTCCTGATGACATATCCCCTCATGTGCTTAAAAAATGCGCAAACACAATATCAGTGGCACTAAGTATCATATTTAAGGAGTCACTGGAGTCGGGGGAGATTCCAAGATGCTGGAAACAAGCAAATGTGATACCTATCTTCAAAAAGGGAAGGAGGGATACGGCTCTGAACTATAGACCAGTTTTCTTGACCAGCATAGTTTGCAAAGTTATGGAGAAACTACTAAGGAAACATATCTCTCTTCACTTGGAATCCTTCAACTTTTTGTCAGTGAGGCAACATGGCTTCAGAGAAGGTAGATCAACAGTAACAAACTTATTAGAATTTTATGATGAGGTAAGCCAAATCTTACAGGAAAGAGAGGGCTGGGCAGATTGCATATTCCTAGACTTCCAGAAAGCGTTTGACACTGTTCCACATGGGAGACTTATTAGGAAGCTGCACTCAATGGCTAGAATAGGTGGAAATGTTTTGGAATGGATAAAAACTTACTTAGAAGGAAGGGAACAGAGGGTTAGAGTAAGACACTCAGTGTCTGAATGGAGAAGAGTTAGTAGTGGAGTTCCACAGGGTTCAGTTTTGGGGCCACTTTTGTTCCTTGTATATGTAAATGACCTACCAGAGTCTGTAAATTCATTCATGAATATGTTTGCAGATGATGCAAAGATTGTGAAGAAAGTAAAAAACGAGAACAATGGTAGAGAACTTCAGGAGGATCTAAATAATCTGCATGAGTGGTCAGAAAAGTGGCTAATGAAATTCAATACCTCAAAATGTAAGGTAATGAGAATGGGTACAATTGCAAGAAGGCCCAAGCCTGACTACTCGGTGGCTGGAGGACAACTTCAAGAGACAGAAAATGAGAGATCTAGGAGTAAACATACTGGCAGATTTGTCTCCAGAAATACATATAAATGGCATAGTAAGGGCAGCATATGCATTCTTATCAAATGTAAGGGTAGCCTTCAGGCACATGAACAAGGAAATGTTCAGAAATATTTATGTAACCTATGTGAGGCCAAAACTCGAATATGCAGCCCCCTTTTGGAATCCGCACTTGAAAAAGCACATAGCTAAGCTTGAAAAAGTTCAAAGACATGCCACGAAACTGGTGCCAGAAATACGCAATCTCAGTTATGATGAGAGGCTGAGGGAATTAGACTTGCCATCACTCGAAGCTAGAAGAGTAAGGGGGGATATGGTGACAGTCTTTAAATTCCTTCATGGTTATGATAGAGTGGATAGGGATCGATATTTCGATATGGCTGGCTCCAGAACTAGAGGTCATAGTTTGAAGCTTCGTAAGAAAACTTCTTTGCAGGATGTAAGGAAATACTTTTTCAGTGTAAGAGTAGTTGATAATTGGAATTCGCTAAGCGAGGAGGTAGTTAATGCTATCTCAATCCATAGTTTTAAGGACAGGTACGATAAGTATCACTAAGTCTAAAATGGAACCGATCAGGAGACGGGAAGATACGAGCTTTGGGCTCTTTCCCGTAAACACAATTAGGTAATCACAATTAGGTAATCACACACACACACTAGAGGTCATAGTTTGAAGCTTGGTAAGAAAACTTCTTTGCAGGATGTAAGGAAATACATTTTCAGTGTAAGAGTAGTTGATAATTGGAATTGGCTAAGCGAGGAGGTAGTTAATGCTATCTCAATCCATAGTTTTAAGGACAGGTATGATAAGTATCACTAAGTCTAAAATGGAACCGATCAGGAGACGGGAAGATACGAGCTTTGGGCTCTTTCCCGTAAACACAATTAGGTAATCAATTAGGTAATCACACACACACACACACACACACACACACACACACACACACACACACACACACACACACACACACACCACATATATATATATATATATATATATATATATATATATATATATATATATATATATATATATATATAATGTAGTCTTCATGACACGAAAACAATAATACAGAGATCAATTCACACTTAAAAAGTCATAAAGAAATAACAGCAGATGCTTATAATTTTCACCTGCCACCGGGCCTTATCAGGCGTTTCTGATGAGGCCTGGTGGAGGGTGAATATTTTGAGCACCTGTAGCTTTTTCTCTATTCCATTGTAAGTGTGGATCTCTCTCTCTCTCTCTCTCTCTCTCTCTCTCTCTCTCTCTCTCTCTCTCTCTCTCTCTTTATATATATATATATATATATATATATATATATATATATATATATATATATATATATATATATATATATGTATATATATATATATATATATATATATATATATATATATATATATATATATATATATATATATATATATATATATATATATATATATATATATATATATATATATATCCATTATATTTACTCATTATGAGATGCTTCGTCAGCGATAATTACGCCAACTGAGAGAGAGAGAGAGAGAGAGAGAGAGAGAGAGGAGAGAGAGAGAGAGAGAGAGAGAGAGAGAGAGAGAGAGAGAGAGAGAGAGAGAGAGAGAGAGAGAGAGACGCAAGGGGAGACAGATAGACAGACATACAGATAGATAGATAGATCGATCGATCGATCGATAGATAGATAGATAGATAGATAGATCATTATCAAGGAGACTATGATTATGAACACACAGATGCTTTTTCGCAAAAATAAGATTCTAACATAGTCATAAATAGGTAAACAAATAAATTTATCAGTGAAAATAGTTATAGGCTAGGGTGTCCTTAAGCTGTTATTTTTTCGTAGAAACTATCTTGGTGCCTCGGCCCAACCGAGGACTATATTCTTTGACCGTCCTGGTGTCACACTCATAAGAAAATAATGTTTTAATTGAATGTAATTTATGGGTAAACAAAGTTTTCATAGGAAAAAAAATTGTAGCTAATCGAAGGGTGGTAAGAGAGAGAGAGAGAGAGAGAGAGAGAGAGAGATTATTTTATTTTATTAATTTATTGCGCCAAGGCGTCAGACATTACATGAGTTCATACAAATAATGCTTCAAATGGATATAAAATCAAGAATTGAACATGGTTTACAGGGAGGTGTACATATTGATAAAACATTGCTGCATACTAACACACAACTCACAGAATGGCAGCACAGAGTACATTATATGCAAAAGTAAAGCTCAGATAAACGCAGAATGCACAAACAGAATTATATAGCAACATACAGAAAATATATGTATAATTCAATATAATTAATGGCCACCAAAGTGAGGAAAACGAGCAAGAATAACATCAAGGTTGTCATCATTAAGTAAAAATGAGCAGATCTGTATTAAGTTCTGACCTCGTGGTAAAACATCTCTCACTGCGGGGCACTGAAGACAATAGTGGTCAAGAGTGTTAGCATTAGTTCGGTCGCATAGTTT
>JAXCGZ010013964.1:0-22500 GCA_037179515.1 Halocaridina rubra | reverse complement strand
GCGGATTGGTCGGTGCAGCGACTGTTTCTTCCCATCTACCTCCTGACTCTGGAACTCTCTTCCTCCTTCTGTCTTTCCTAATTCTTATGACCTTTCATCCTTCAAAAAGCAGATCTATCGTCATCTCAGGGCCTAGTCCTCCATATCTCTGGGTCCTACGTACTTTGACTGTTTTTTTTTTTTGGTCTGTCGTTTTCCTTTGTGTGACATTACCTCATCTCTGCCTTGTCTTAACCTTTTTCTTTTCCTTAGTCTTGGTATTTTCTCGTGCCTGGGCCTTTATTGATGAGGGCAGTTTCTGCCTGTCCCGGTGCCATACTCATAATATATATATATATATATATATATATATATATATATATATATATATATATATATATATATTATATATATATATATATATATATATATATATATATATATATATATATATATATATAGTATGTATATATATATATATATATATATATATATATATATATATATATATATATATATATATATATATATATATATATATATATATATATATATATATATATATATATGGATATATATATATATATATATATATATATATATATATATATATATATATATATATATATATATATATATATATATATATATATATATATATATATATATATATATATATATATATATATAAGTAGTGACCAAGTCAAAGCACACATTCCCCGAATGCCAACTCATCCCAGTCACCTCTCTTAGCTTATTGGGGATAAAAGTCACCACATATACCCCAAAGATACTATTTGGGTCACCCAGAGGGTAAGTGGGCAAAAATCTTCATCCGTGAGGCCCCACAACCATAAAGAGTTTATCCCCACAATTTCATCTCATGGCAAAACCCCACACCCACCTGTCCCAATTTACAGCACTGAACAAATGCCAGAAACACCTTTGGCCCGCGCCCAACCACACATGATCCACTTACAGTACTGAACAGATGCGAGAAGCACCTTTGGTCCACGTCACATATTCCCAAGCTCTCCACTCGCTCTTTACTCTTGCACACTCTTCCACTCTTCCCTGTTCCACTAGTATATCACGTGCCTCATAAATATTGAAATTACTTGGAATACTCAACATCTATATTATAATCCCGTCAGTAGGGAAACAAATCTCCTTGAGGCTAGTATGAAACGACGATCCCATATGAATATTGGAAAAGCTGCTGATAGTGAAAGAAAACTTCAAACAATTTTCATAAATATTTATGTACAGGTTTTCTGATGTTCATACGGGGCTTTTGTTTATCACTAATCTTTTGGAGAACAGCGTTACATTTGACTCAGTTTTATGGCAGAATAATCCCCCACTTGATATTGTAACTATATATTGGTCCGACCTTGGGATTGGCCCCGAGTTGACCTGGCGTACTACCATCACGATTCCTTAGTAACATTTACTGGTAAACTATCACACACACACACACACACACACACACACACACACACACACACACACACACACACACACACACACACACACACACACACACACACACACACACACACACGCATATTAATCAAGAAAAACACCTGAAATGCATTCAGTAGAATGCGTTCATTCCCTAGCTTAGCAGTTAGCTGTGAGGTGTGTTTCTTCTCTCATACCTTCGATGGTGTATTGGGAGGTCTTGGCACACTGAATATGCGTCTTAGATTCGATTCTCAACCAGGAGCAATATATGGTTCATGTTTTTCCATATAATATATTTTGTGAGGTTGTGTGTGTGTGTGTGTGTGTGTGTGTGTGTGTGTGTGTGTGTGTGTGTGTGGTGTGTGTGTGTGTGTGAAAACTAGTATAATCAAATTCACTTCTTTATTGTCACTAATTATTATAAACGTAATTATTCCTCTTGTTTGGGATTTTGATTATGGAAAATTGTTGTTTTTCCTCTTTTTCCTGAGTTATGATCCCAAAACTTGTCACAGAGGATTCTTCGACGAATTTTTCGGGAAACACAATTGTAAATGAAGATTAAGAATAGAAGATCCAGGGATGACAAGCTGATCTTTATTAGTCACAGATTATAATCTACAGAGAACTGACACACACACATACACACACAGTCAGCATACATTGTGTTAGTAATATTAATGACGAAATAATATTGTCATTTAAATACAGTGAGTGTGTAATCGAATGATGAAGACAGTGACTTCCTGCCGAGAAGCGACAGGAAGCGAAGAGAATCGACAGTATATAAAAGATTAATTGGATTAAAAGCGGAAGAAGAAGAAGAAGAAGGCAACTGGGGATTAAGCAGGAAGGAAGAGGAGGAGGTGGCGGCGGTGGCCAGAGGAGGAGGAAGATGTATAGGAGGAGGAAGAGGAGGAGGAAACGAGAAATTGTAATATTAGAAAAAGAGGAGTAGAATAAAGAAGAAGAAGATTTATGAAACGATAGAAGAGGATAAACAACTGTAGCAGGAGGAGTTGGAGGAAGGAGGAGGAGGAGAAGGAGGAGGAACTAATGATGACGAGGAGGAGAAGGAGAAATGTAATGATAAGAAGAGGTTGAGGCACCTGTGGATTGAGGAAGAAGGCATTATAGGGAGGAAGAAGATAATAATAATAATGCTTTATTTCCAACATACATTGGGTATTCAAATATGGGTGTACAATTAAAATTTACAAGTAAAATCTTTCCTTTAAGAGTAACTTCTTAAGATTATATTTAAAAGTATACACTGAACCAGCATTTTTTAGTTCTCTGGGAAGCTGATTATATAAATGAGGTCCACGAATGTTTATATCTCTTGAGCCAATATCAGTTTTAGACCTTCGTACTAATAAATCTTCCCCTTGACGGGTAGTTAACCCGGTAACTGAGCTTACTGTAGAAAAATTATACAAGCAATCAGGAATATTGTTTCTTAGTATATTAAAAACAAAGGTACATATATCAAAAACATATTTATCTCTAATCTTTATCCATTCTAGATCTTTTAAAACAGGAGAGATGTGCTCGTATTTTCTTACATTGCCAACAGCCACTCGTGCTGCAAAGTTTTGTAACTTTTGTATTCTTTGTAATTGAGTCTTATTTGTACATCCCCAAACTTTGAGACAGTAATTAATTAAACTCATAGCTAAGGACTGGACAATTATTATACGAGTTGATGTTTCAAATGAGTCTTTTACCCTATTTAGATATATTAGAGTACCCATTACTTTTTTATAAATTTCATCTATATGCATTTCAAAATTCATGTAACGGTCAAAATAGACACCTAGGTTCTTTACCGAGTTCATTGGCTTAATGATATTACCGTTAAAATTTATATGAAGATTGTCATCAACTTCTGATAATAATTGTCTGGATCCGATAAGAATAGATTGGGTTTTAGTTTCATTAAGTAACAGACCATTTTTTAGAAAGTAACGTTTAGCCATATACAAAATTTCTTCTGCTCTACGAATAATATTTTCTAAATCATTAATTTCTCCTTCAATTAAGATTTGAGTATCGTCAGCATATTGAATGACATAACAGTTAGGTAAATATTTTACTAGATCGTTTACATATATTAGAAAAAGTATAGGTCCTAGGATCGATCCCTGAGGGACCCCAAACAATACCTTCTTGGAACTTGAAACTGTATCTTTTATTCTGACTGACTGGTAGCGGTTTTTTAAATAGTTCTCGAACCAGCTTGGGTCAATGTTCATTTTTTTGCATTTTTCTAATAATATACTATGGTTTACACTATCAAAAGCTTTAGAAAGATCGAGTAGTAGTAGCAATGATATTTTCTTATTATCTATATTTTTGTATATTTCATCTGATATTTTCAATAAGGCAGTTTCAGTTGATAATTTTGGCCTGAAACCGTGTTGACTTTTTGCAATAAGTTTATTTTTTTCAAGAAACTCACTTAACTGATTTGCAACAATCTTTTCAAGTATCTTTGATAAAATTGGTAGTAAAGAGATTGGTCTATAGTTAGAGACGTCGTCAGGATTTCCATTTTTAAAACCAGGAATTACATGGGGATTTTTCCATAAATCTGGGTAGATATTGGTAACTATGGAAGTATTGATTATTACCGTCAGATAATAAGCTATTACAAATAATGAATCTCTAATAAAACGAAAACAAATTCCATCTGATCCATATGCATTAGAGTCTTTCAGATTTTTTATTACTAAGATTACTGTATTACAATCTACTGTAGTAGGGTTAAAGACATCAGTACTTCTATTGAATGCACTATGTTCTTCCAAATTTACATTATTATTATTATTGCTACCATCATCACTATTATCATTACCATTACTACCACCATCATTATTATTTACACCATTATCAACATTTCTATTATTATTACTACTACCATCATCATTATTATTACCACCATTAGAGAGGAAGACTGAGAATAGGATATTAGAGAGGACATTAAAGTATAGGGAAGAGGAGGAGGAGGAGGAGGAGAAGAATAAGATGGAGATATTAGAGAGGATATTTGAGTACAAAGCAGATGATACGAAGGAAGAGAAGGATAAGATGAAAATTACGATATTAGAAAGGACATTAAAGTAAAAAGAAGAAGAAGAGGAGGAGGAGAAAAATAAGATGGAAGTTAAGATTTTAGAGAGGTCTTTAGTGTATAAAGTAAATGAGGAAATGAGAATAGAAGAAGAAGAAGGAGAAAGAGGAGGAGGCGGAGGAGGAGGAGGAGGAGGAGACACCGTGCGGCAGTGTGTGTGTGTGTGTGTGTCTGCCAGTGAAAGTGAGAGGTGGTGGAGGCGGAGGAGGAGAGGTGAGCTGATGCCCGAGGTCGAGGAAGCGCCTCCAGTCGATGCTTACTTGTTTCATCACTGCGGCTGACCCTGGATCACGTGACCCACTGCCGGAGACGTTCACATGACCCCAGGGCTTCGTTCATACCTAACAGGTGGCACATGGCTCTTCCTCAGCCAATCAGAATCCCTCACTCTTTCAGTGGCAGATTCTCATTGGTGGATGTTCGGGGAGAGCCACAAGTACCGTGCGAATCGCGGTGACCCCCTGCATACCAAAGGGGGCGAAAGATATTTATTTCGTCACAGATGTGATTTTTATGACAACAAGATGTGATTGGTCAATTATAGGAGATGTGATTGGCGTGATGTGCAAACGAATAAACTAATGCAATTATATAAAAGTTCACATTTTGTTTTTGAAATTATATTGGCCCCCCAAAAAAATATCCAACATGTATGATTGATCGGTCCTCGGGAGATGTGATTGGCGAGATATGTGAATGAATAATCATTAATTAAATCTGATAGATATTCAATTTTTTTTTAATGATAATTTATCAGATATATGGAGAGCTATCTTTACAAGCTATCTATCTCGTCGATATATTATTAGTCATGAAGCGTTGGTCGTATATCTTCGAGTACCTGACAGAACACACACACACACACACACACACACACACACACACACACACACACACACACACACACACACACACACACACACACACACACACACACACATACACCCACACCCACACCCACACATTTTTAGTGACATTCTTTTGCAATGACGTTGAAGGATAGAACAATTAATATATGCCTATTTTATTAGTTTTTGTAAATTATAGTACATATTTCACATTCAGTTAGTATGTATGTATGTATGTATGTATGTATGTATGTATGTATGTATGTATGTATGTATGTATGTATGTATGTATGTATGTATGTATGTATGTATGTATGTATGTATGTATGTATGTATGTATGTATGTATGTATGTATGTATGTATGTATGTATGTATGTATGTATGTATGTATGTATGTATGTATTTGCAGAGTGCCTTGGTGTTGGCACTCTTTAGGGGGGGGGTTGTAGAAAGATAAATATTTGAGGATTACCTGAAAGAAGAGTAAGGCAGTGAGGGTCAGAAGGGATGGATGTAAATCTTGCCTAGAATAGCTTGACTTGAAATAATTGTCACATTGTCTTTTCGTGTAAGTAGATGCATCTTATAACATTTTAGAGGAGAGATTTTAGAATGCTTGCATACCACCATCCATTTATTCTTGTTTTGCAGGTATGTTTTGTTTATATACTTCAGAGCATGTAGGTAAACAAATGTACTGATCTAAAAAAATTATTGTCATCAACATTATATGAGCAGTTGAGCAGTATCCGAAGCAGTTGTTGGTATGTATATATTGTTACAAGATTTCGTGCTCAGAGCAAGCCTGTTGATGATATGTTTAAGCTCGTGCTTGGATACATGCATTGCTTTTATTCTCTTCTGGTTTGCCGAAAAGTCTGTATACAAAGACCACACACTCCTTTATAAGGGAAATACCCGAGTCAAAGCACACACCCAATTACCCGAGGATTCATCCTATCTACTCACAAGCGCGTTGCCAAGCTTCTCCTTTACTCTTACTCGTTCCACAACCCCGCACATAAAGAGACTCCTATTTACTAAGGTTCTTGTTGGAGATTTCCTGCCACAAACCCCTTATTTATGGGAGAAAGATAATAAGGAGAAGAATACCAGTTCCCTTTCCCTTATCTGTTACGACAAATCACGGGAGAAAGATAAATAGAATACCAGTCCCCTTGCTAAGCCCCAGTTATTTAGATTTTGCGAGTTGCAGGGGAATAAGGAGGCGGTATTCTTGTTTCCTGCTTCTGGAGAGAGGAGGTGATGTAGAGTAAGAGAGAGAGAGAGATTGGGCTATGGTAGGCAGAGGACGCTCAACTCTTCACTTGTACAGAACCCACCCTCCTTTCTGTCAGAGGACAGATATGATTATTAATAAGGTCGTGGACTAATAATTTTTTTTATTGCATGATGAGGAGGGGAACCGCCGTAGCGTTACCGGTAGAGTGTTCTACACGGGAGATGATAAACCCGGGTTCGAACCCACTAAGGGGCTATCAGAAAGGCATTTCAACCTTAATTCCCCAGTATCAATCTAACTGTTGCCACTCCCTAATAGAAACACGTAAAGCTTAAAAAAGACAAAAAAAAAAAATAATATAAGCAGCACCAAATTTCCAATTTGGATCATATAGCAAACTGCAGAGAACATATCGAAATGCATCTGTGTTTTTTCATCTGGTATAAGGAAGATTTGGTTTAGGTTTTACGTCACGAACTCCCATTTCAACTAAGGGCTAGGACGGCTGCCTTCTTGCGAAGGACTTGTTTTAGCAGATGTAATTGTTACCCTGAGTGTATGCCCTTACTAACCTCAGTCCGTGACGGGGCGCGAACCCTTGACCTCCCGCCTCAGAGTCGCGGACGCTACCATTTTGCCACGGAGATTACTTCGGTATAAAGAAGTATATACAAATATATTTGTTATCAACCTTCATAAAGGCTTATGAATACTGCCTGAAGGCTCCGAGAGAAGGCGCGGGAGATGAAAAGATTTTAGGCAAGGTACGGAAGAAGGTCTAATGAATAGGTTCCACAGTACCCTGAAATAATCATCCCCTTGTTTTAATTGCCACTTGCAAGAGGATTTTTTTTTAACAAGTGGCATTTTCAGCTTGAGGCCGGAGTGCCGTCTCTCAAGATTATGAATAACCTTGACCGATGACTTCGGTAAATTTTTACTTGTACACCCCTCCAACGTATTGATTAGATAGTGGAACAAATACTCAAAGCAACCAGAAATAATATCATCAAGTATCAACACGTTTCTTAATTGGGGTGACCTAACTTAATTAACATATCCAAAATTAACCATATCTTTGGTAATTTTTTTACTTTCTCACCCCTCCAACGTGTTGATAAAACACTGGAAGAAATATCTAAACCAACTAGATATAATAATCTCAAGCATCAACTCATTCCTTAATTGTAATTGAACTAACCTTATTAACTTAACCAAACTAGAACATAGCTTTGGTAAATTTTTACTTTTACACCCCAACGAATTTATAAAAGAATGAAATTGTGTCTAAAACATCTAAAAACTATTTAATTATTAGTTCGTTTTCTAGCTAGGAGCTAATTAACCTAACTATATCTACTAATCCAACTAAACCTAACCTAATATTATGATAAATTTTGTGAGGATTTTACTATTTATGTGATAATAAACATTCACCAAAGGTTATTTTGCCTCGAGATTACCTCAGGCAATAAAACTAGGTTAAGGGAACCTTTTATTATTTATTCTTTATTTGTTGTGATCGGTTTTACGTCACAGACTCCCTTTTCTAATAATGGCTAGGGCAGCGCCCCCTTTCGAAGGAAGGACTTTGGCTTGGCAGAGTGTGACCGTTATCACGAGTGAATTCCCTATCTAACCACAGACCGTGGTGGTTCTCGAAACGACGACCTGACGGATCAAAGTCGCGTACACTACCACCGGCCACATATCCAAATACATTCTTAAAACCGTAAATATTATCGTGACTTCGAAAAGAATCATAGGGAACACGAACTGTATAATTATGTCTATGCAAATGATTAATAAAGAGTACTAATTTCACCACAATATGAGTAGGAGGCTGAATGGCGTGAAATCTCGTGAATATTTAGCAATTAAAAAGTGAAATTCCTTCTCATAATGGTTCTTCAAAGCTTGTAATTAGAGTCCTTACTAGTGCAATACGAGTATTATACCATGGTAACGATTCCTTTTGAAAATGTACTTATTCTCTTTTCTGTACCTCGTCACGATTCTCTCTCTCTCTCTCTCTCTCTCTCTCTCTCTCTCTCTCTCTCTCTCTCTCTCTCTCTCTCTCTCTCTCTCTCTCTCTCTCTCTCTCTCTCTCTCTCTTCCATTACATATAGATTTAATTGGCGTCATACTAAATGTTTCATATTTCCTCATTCGTATGTTTTGAATCTGTTGTCTCATACTGATTTTTAATTAATGTAGATTGTAAAAAAAAAAAACTTTTGGGCATTTATTACTTAAATCTGAGAATACAGTATTTATAAATAAAAAACTAAGTATGTATTATATATATACATTTATGTATTAATTTGTTTGTTTATTTGTTTATTAATTTATTTATTTTATTTGTGTATTTTTTTTCTTTTATCATTTGCATCACGTGAACAAAAACAAGAATATTGATAATTCGAAGTGACGAGAACATGCATAGGAAATCAAACTTACACTATCCATAAGTTAACAAAGTGAAACTTCAGCAAGAATTTGCTCTGAAGTGTAATTAATCAGATCATATATGAGTTTATTTAATCAAAGATATGAAATGCAGAATTTAAGCAGAAATATTGTGAATTGCTGCATTTTTTACAAGTACAATACAGAGGCTTCAGGGTTTTTGTTACTTGTAAATATATATATATTTTTTCCCTTTGGAATAAGTTTGTTGTATGTAATGATATGCAGGATAAGAGGCTAAGGGCACAGGATACATAAGACAGGAAAAGGTGAAAAAGGTAGCAAAAAACAGCGACCCCATATAGAAATGGGTTTAAACTGAAGACTAAGAAGGAGAATATACAAGAGATTTTGTATTTTACTTATTGTGTTCATATATACCCTAACTTACTTCTCCGAGGAACTTTTTTCACTTGGATGTCGGGCTACGGTGGCTCCCCTTTCATTTCTCTGCACTGTCGTTCTTCTCAAAGTCACTGTGGTTTCATTACCCCGCACTACTCTGACCAATCCGTCTGTATGTTTGTATTGCGTTTTTCTGCTCTGCTTCTATATCACTGTGTTTTCCCACTCAGATATAGAGTAACCAGCCTTTGCTCTCTCAAAATAAGTCCTAAAATCGAAGTTGTCTCTTTCTGATCAGTGTCATTAAGTCTCTTTTTGTTTCCATTCTTTTCAGGATTTTCCACAACTCTCTGCTCACCTTTCGCCATAGTCACACACGTGCCTTCTTTCGTACTCAAAAATTTCATAATTTAGGTAAGTGTACTGCCGTCTTTTCAGGATTTAAAAAGAATCACACTCAGAGGAAAAGGTAAGTTTACTCTCGGTTGTTTACTGAGCTTTTAAACTCATCGATGTAAACAAAACATGCTGTCCATAAAACACCTTCGAGTTGTCAATGTAAATGTTTGTCACCAACAAGTTCATAGTGATCTTTGGTACAACACATTGGCTTTTTCTCGGAATTTGTCACGCTATTTAAACCAGGACAGCGGAATCAGAATTGACCAGGGTATTTTTCGCCTTTTGGACTGTGAGTGAGTTCAGTTTATGTGTGGAGATGAGGGCTTCTACCTTCCTGTCTCTCATTTTTTTCTTTCTGTCTTATTCTGCATTTCTATTTCTTTCTTTTCCTTAGGATAAGAGTCAGTACACACACACACACACACACACACACACACACACACACACACACACACACACACACACACACACACATACACTCGCTCACACACACGCCCACACACAAACACATATATACATATATAATATTCCTCATCTTAGGAAAAAACTTATACGTGCTGGGAATGGTACAATTCTGTAAGGAGAAACCATTAAGATGTGTGTATTCTTTAGAGCGTGATTTTTTTTTTTTTGTATTTCTATTTTACATGCGTGCAAAGCACTCGTTTGTCTCAAGGTTGAGAGAAGGCACTTAGTAAATGCTCTTTTTTTAATGGTGCCTCGTAGTTTTGTTTTAGTCTCTCTCTCTCTCTCTCTCTCTCTCTCTCTCTCTCTCTCTCTCTCTCTCTCTCTCTCTCTCTCTCTCTCTCTCTCTCTCTCTCTCTGTTCTGTGCTCCTACATGATACTTGCTTTAGATATGGTATTCTCTCTTACTCTCTCTCTGCAAAGAGTTTCTGTGTATGTGTATGTGTGTGTGTGTGTGTGTGTGTGTGTGTGTGTGTGTGTGTGTGTGTGTGTGTGTGTGTGTGTGTGTGAGTGTGTGTGTGTGTGTGTGTGTTTTGTGTTGTGAAAGTTATCCTCGATCACCAACAGTATGCGAATTGAATTAAATTTGATATCTCAATAATTAATTATCTTGAAAAATTAAAATCGCAAAGTTTTTTTTCATAATATACCTTACAATTTGATTTCCCAATATAAGTTAGAGGATTCTACATATGTAGCTTTTTATTCCAAGTTCGTTTGACCATGAGAGCAGCGTTGGTTGATCGATGGAATTTGTCCCTTCCTTTATCCGGACTTGAAACCATGTCTGAGTTGGGCTGATTTGCTTCCCCAGGTTGGCTTTTTTAGAGTCTTTTAAGAAAACAAAAACTTCATTTTTAACATAATACTCGACAGTATTTGGTGATGTCTGTCTGTTCTGTCAGTGATATAATTTCGATTCTCAGTGTCAATATTTGATAGAATCCTTTGTCGTTTCATAGTATATTCAACTGCCCTTTCATCCGGGCATGAAACCGTCACCAAGTTGCATTGGCTTGCTAGCCCCGAATCTGGCTCTGTGAATGCAATATAGAGGCATTTAATTTGCCAGTCCGCTTACCGGGGTTGAAACTGTCATTCTGTGGATGAAATATAATCTAGCAGTTCATTTTCCAGGTTTGAAACTGCTATGAATAGCGTATAGCCGAGTGATATACTTCTCCAACACGACCTTGATCCTTGAAGTGTTGGAAATATTTGTAATCCAGTGCTTATTAACAAGGTAAAACAAGGTAGAATATACCTCAAGAAATATTTAGCTTCGTACTCTTTGTACATATATACATGCATATACACAAGACCTAATTCCCCCTTGTAAGGGAAGTGGCCAAGCCAAGGAATACGCATTCACCAAAATCCACACATACCTCAACCACTCCTCTTAGCTCCTTGGGGATAAGGAGTTGCCACGTTTCCCCCCCCCTTCCACTCTGCTTGGGTCACCCACAATGTAGGCGGGTAAGAATATTCTACAATTGGCCCGACAACCGCAGCTGGTTTATCCCCACCGCTTCACCATATGGCAACTCCCCCCTCACACCCGTCCATCACAGTTCACTGAGCGAGAAATCCCTTTGGCCCTCGTCATAATTCTTTTTAATAAGTTAAAAGTAATAAAGAAAAATACTGAGAATTGTGTAGGCAGAATTATTCCTTATTAACAGGGTAATATGCGACCACCGTGACCGGGTGGTAGTTCCCGCGGCTTTGATTCATTAAGTCGTCGGTTCGAGATCCGCCGCGGTCTGAGTTGAGAAATGACAGTCAGGAGAACGGTCGCACGGCCAAAATCAAAGTCTTTCGCAAAAGAGGGCACGGTTTAGCCCTTAATAAAAAAAAGAGTCCGTGACGTAAAACCAGATCATCCCAAGACTTAGTTATAATCCGGAAATTCGGAATCTGGGGAATGTTAAACAAGAGAATCGTTAAAAAAAAGAAAAAAAAAAAAAGGAATTTCGTTGGGATCGTAATTTGGTGCTGAGGTATTTGCTAAGAAATACGGAATGACTCGGGGGAGATCTGAAGGACGTATTCCACGGCCTTGAAAGTCTTAACAAATATAAATACATATGTTCAATTTCATCCGAAGGTTTCTTTTGGCATGGAGAGGCTGCTTGAACACGGAAGAGGTTTGTAAAGATTAAAAATTGTTTTATAAGTAATAGAAAATTCTGAAAGATTAGCACTCATCCTTTATACTCTTTTATGAAGTGTGGCATTAATTTAACTAGTAGATGAAAGTGAAAAACTCTATATTTTATTTCTTTATATACTGTTTTGTTCAAGTGAGGACTTCTTGACCGTCCTCTGTCTCCCATAGTTCATTCCTTCATTCTCTCTTGCTCTGAATATCTACTTTCCTTCACCTGGTCCGAGCATAGAAAATGGCTACCTCCGTGTTTTCTTTGTGTCTTAGAATATAAACCAAATGCCCTCATTTCGTCCCATACCCAATACTTCGAATACTCTTATTTATATAATAACTTCCTAACTTGGGCAGTGTCTGTCAAAGAAATATGCACCTGTCCAGAAGATCTGCAGGAATGCGGTAGAAAGCTAAAACTGATTAATATTACCTTTGATTCTTTCTGAGAGGGAATGCTTTGGCTTCAATGACATCGCTACGTGTCTCTTACAGGCATGTTTGTTAGAGGCACGATTTTGGAGGTTGTTTTTGTTTTTTAGTCGAGGGAGGAATACCTCTATAGGCACGTTCCTCGAGAGGTGGAGGGAAGCCCTCTCTTGAGGGCTATTTCAAGTCCAGTCGCCCTTTGCAGTATTACAACTGAGGGTCTTTTGGACTTGAATAGGTCTTTTCAAGACAGCTCAGTATCAAGTCTCCCTTCAGTTACGATTTTTTTCTTATGCATGCATCACACCTAATATTCATGAACATTCGTTACACATCTCTTATTATCCCTTCGCATCTGACAAGTCACAACACTTCCCATTTTTCCATTTCTTTGCTTTATGTTTTATTGATAGCCAGGCCCGATGAGGGCAATTCTCTTTCCCCGTCCCTTTGTCACTCATAACAAAGTTAAAATAGGAGTCGTGGGCTAAAACATTAAGTTTGGATAAGCTTAGTAAGTCACTGGTGAAAAATGATTGATACATGACCGATGGATCGTCAGACTGACGGATTTCGGTCAACCCGGAGTTTGGCCAAAGTGTTTTTCGTTACTTTTGTATTCTTATGAGCGTTTAAAATTGAAGAAAGAGATGTGGGTTTCAGATATGATTGAGGGACGAGACGGAATGATAATGAACACAGTAAAATCCAAAAAAGTTATTGGTTTTGAATATGTTTAGTGGTAGTAGTAGTAGTAGTAGTAGTAGTAATTGTTATATTAGTAACAGAAAAGGACCCATTGAATGTACTTATTTATATAAATGTATTCTCTCTCTCTCTCTCTCTCTCTCCTCTCTCTCTCTCTCTCCTCTCTCTCTCTCTCTCTCTCTCTCTCTCTCTCTCTAAGGATCAGTTTGTGATACACGAGTAAAGATAAGAAAATAAAAAAAAAGTTGTAAGGCGATATTCCTGATCAAACGCGGAAGTCAACACAAACCTGAGGTGAATGTTTGAGTGGACTGAATTTAAGGATCTAATGACCTTCAATGCAAAAGACAGAATATTTCAAGAACAAATTGGCCCGATTTCTTAAACAGTGTAAACCTAAGATACCATATTGTTAGTTAGCTAGACACACAAATGGATTTCATAAACGCATCTGAAGCGGTTGGCCCGATTTCTTAAACAGTGTAAACCTAGGATACCATATTGTTAGTTAGCTAGACACACACAAATGGATTTCATAAACGCATCTGATGTGGTTCTGTGTATGACTAGGATCCCGTACTGGATCCTAGCCATACACAGAACCGCGTCAGATGCGTTTATGAAATCCATTTGTGTGTGTCTAACTATCTAACAATATGGTATCCTAGGTTTACACTGTTTAAGAAACCGGGGCAAAGGTTCGTATATCGGAGATTTTTGTTTTTGTTTTATAATATTCAAGTAAACTATTAAACAGTCACTAACTCTCATTAAGATTCACCGCAAGGTTTTGCTTTGACTCGACCAACCTTTTTATGATGGGGATTATGGCCTATATATATATATATATATATATATATATATATATATATATATATATATATATATATATATATATATATATTTATATATATATATATATATATATATATATATATATATATATATATATATATATATATATATATATATATATATATATATATATATATATATATATATATATATATATATATATATACAGATTGTACTTGGTACATTTTTTTTTTATTCCTTATAACATTACTCCATTTGTATTCAAAAAGCTATTTCAAATGTTAATGGGAAATGCAGATGGTCGGAACTACAAAAGACAAGAGGACCTAAAAAAAGAAAAAGGACCACATTATTATTGACAAGGTAAGACTGTAATAATGTGATACCTTCTGCATAAACAGAGCATTCTTGCGTGAGAGACAAACATGCTTCTGTGCATATACGGGAGGGAAGAAGTTGCTTGCTTGTAAGTGGAGTTCAATAGACCTTGGAACAAAACACCCAATTTCTTTTGTATAGTAGTATATAGATAAAAGTTTGGCCAATCGGCGCCATCTTGCATCTAGCATGCACTTGCAGCACACTTGCATCCTACCTCCACTGCTTCTTGTTCTGCGCTGCTTTAGCTCCTACTCAATTAAACCCTTTATAGGAGCCAAATACACATGAATAGGCTGAGTGACTGCTCTGAGAAGGCGAAAGAGAGCCACGACTTAAACTTGTCGACGCAATATGACACTTTTTTTGTAACAGAGCCTGGCCAAAGTCTCATCTGTTTATGCTTTTACCTCTGTGGTGTCCCTCAGGGTAGAGTATTTGGTCCACTGCTGTTTATGTTGACACGAGAGACTGCCTGTCTCACCTTTTAAGGCTTCGAATACATTGACCAGATTTGTTTACCTATTATCGAAAGACAATCGAGGTTAATGGAAGTATTTAATGCCATCAAGGGCTAGGATGAAGCGAGGGAAGAAAGAGAATACAAAGTAAATAAAATTCTTACTTTGCTTAGGAAGGAGGATGCGAATACAAGAAACAAATTGGAACAGTGTCATCAGAGTAACAGGCACTTAGACTGATATATATATATATATATATATATATATATATATATATATATATATATATATATATATATATATATATATATATATATATATATATATATATATACATATATATATATATATATATATATATATATATATATATATATATATATATATATATATATATATATATATATATATATATATATGTGTGTGTGTGTGTGTGTGTGTGTGTGTGCAAATAAAAAGGTAGATATATAAATAGATGCACCAGTTCTGTTCAGTTCTCTTTGTTTATTTATTAATACATTACATTTCACAAAGTTAAAAATCTTGTTGTTGATACTTTCACTTGAAAAAGACAGTTAAGATATATTTTACAGAATGATATATATATGTATATATATATGTATATATATATATATATATATATATATATATATATATATATATATATATATATATATATATATATATATATATATATATATATATATATATATATATATATATATATATATATATATATATATATATATATATATATATATATATGAACAGAGTGGCACCTTCCTAGTATAGCAAATATAGCTGTAAGGTTTGTTTCCCTTTAAAGACATTCTGTGGTTTTATCTGTTTTTTTTTCTATGAGTGTGACACCATGACGGGCAGAGAATATTGCCCTCATCAGGCATGGTCACGAAGATAGCATAAAGCAAAGAAAAACAGATGGGAAGTGTTGTGACTTGTCAGATGAAAAGTGATAATAGATGTGTAACGAATCTGCGAGAATATTCGGCTAAAATGGTGGCATAGCAAAAGATCCGTTACTGAAGGAAGACTTAACATCGAGCTGTCCTTGACAGTCTTATTTAAGTCCAAAATACTTATAGTTGTAATATTGCAATGGGCTGTTGGTGCCATGAGCCAACCTATTACATAAGAATATTATGTATATTAGTATTCAATTATTATGTTACAAGAAATTGAGTTTGTAGAATGTTAAGTATAAAATCCAAACTTCAAAACATTCAGGATTATTATATGCCAATTAAATTTTACTTCTTAAAGAATGTGGGGACCGCCAAAGTCTGGTGATGAGAAAATAGTTGACTAAATATGTGACAGACCAGTGATCAAGCCCACTGTGGGGCGTACTGAAAGGCATCCAGCCTTAGTTCCCTAGCGCAGTAATTATGTGTCCTAGGTTCAAGTTCCGGTTGGGGTAAAAATTATTCATGTTTTCACATATGGTAATGTGCTTATTTGATTATTGTTGGTCCCAAATGAGATTGAGATTTAAATTAAATGCGAAAACGAAGCCACGAGTGAGGTTGAGGGAAAATGTAGTATGAACAGAGTGACATTCAGATAAAATGCGTTCATTCCTTGTTTCCCTTTTAAGACCTTTTAGGTGTAGTTGGTAGCGCCTTAGCACAGTAATTATGTGTCCTAGGTTCAAGTCCCGGTCGGGGTAAATATTATTCATATATATATATATATATATATATATATATATATATATATATATATATATATATATATATATATATATATATATATATATATATATATATATATATCCAAATAAGCACATTACATATGTGAAAACATGAATCATATTTTTACTCCGACCGGGACTCGAACCTAGGACTTATGAATACTAAGTCAAGGCGCTACCACTACACCACAGAAGATTAAAAGGAATCCAACTTTATAGCTTATATCTGCTATACTTAGGAATGAACGCATTCTAACTGAATGCCACTATGTTCATATTACAGATTTCCCAACCTCACTCGTGGCTTCATTTTAGCATTTAATTCAATTCCCAATCTCACTCGGGCAATGAAATAACCAAATAAGCACATTACATATGTGAAAACATGAATCATTTTTTACCCCGACCGGGACTCGAACCTAGGACTTATGAATACTAAGTCAAGGCGCTACCACTACACCACAGAAGGTTAAAAGGAATCCAACCTTATAGCTTATATCTGCTATACTTAGGAATGAACGCATTCTAACTGAATGCCACTATGTTCATATTACAGATTCCCCAACCTCACTCGTGGCTTCATTTTAGCATTTAATTCAATTCCCAATCTCATTCGGGCCATGAAATAACCAAATAAGCACATTACATATGTGAAAACATGAATAATTTTTTACCCCGACAGGGACTCGAACCTAGGACTTATGAATACTAAGTCAAGGCGCTACCACTACACCACAGAAGGTTAAAAGGAATCCAACCTTATAGCTTATATCTGCTATACTTAGGAATGAACGCATTCTAACTGAATGCCACTATGTTCATATTACAGATTCCCCAACCTCACTCGTGGCTTCATTTTAGCATTTAATTCAATTCCCAATCTCATTCGGGCAATGAAATAACCAAATAAGCACATTACATATGTGAAAACATGAATCATTTTTTACCCCGACCGGGACTCGAACCTAGGACTTATGAATACTAAGTCAAGGCGCTACCACTACACCACAGAAGGTTAAAAGGAATCCAACCTTATAGCTTATATCTGCTATACTTAGGAATGAACGCATTCTAACTGAATGCCACTATGTTCATATTACAGATTCTCCAACCTCACTAGTGGCTTCATTTTAGCATTTAAGTCCTAGGTTCGAGTCCCGGTCGGGGTAAAAAAATGATTCATATTTTCACATATGTAATGTGCTTATCTGGTTATTTCATGGCCCGAATGAGATTGGGAATTGAATTAAATGCTAAAATGAAGCCACGAGTGAGGTTGGGGAATATGTAATATGAACATAGTGGCATTCAGTTAGAATGCGTTCATTCCTAAGTATAGCAGATATAAGCTGTAAGGTTGGATTCCTTTTAACCTTCTGTGGTGTAGTGGTAGCGCCTTGACTTAGTATTCTTAAGTCCTAGGTTCGAGTCCCGGTCGGGGTAAAAAAAAATATGATTCATGTTTTCACATATGTAATGTGCTTATTTGGTTATTTCATGGCCCGAATGAGATTGGGAATTGAATTAAATGCTAAAATGAAGCCATGAGTGAGGTTGGGGAATCTGTAATATGAACATAGTGGCATTCAGTTAGAATGCGTTCATTCCTAAGTATAGCAGATATAAGCTATAAGGTTGGATTCCTTTTAACCTTCTGTGGTGTAGTGGTAGCGCCTTGACTTAGTATTCATAAGTCCTAGGTTCGAGTACCGGTCGGGGTAAAAAATGATTCATATATATATATATATATATATATATATATATATATATATATATATATATATATATATATATATATATATATATATAGAAGAGAGAGAGAGAGAGAGAGAGAGAGAGAGAGAGAGCGAGAGAGAGAGAGAGAGAGCTTAGTGACTCGGCTGAATGAAACTGATGGTCATATCCAATGGTGGGCGGATATTTTTACTATTTTACCTTGTGTAAAGAAATGAAGCCGCAAAAATGATCGGGGAAATAGATCGCTCTTAATGGTCTTTGTGTATCAGATTTAGGTCTTAATTATCTTACGTTGAAAGGTCTTTGAGACTCTTTCCTAAAGTATGCAAATTGGTTCAAAACAGGGGTTTCCAAGCTAGGATATCCGCACCCCCCCGGGATATCCGAGATGGAGATTCAGATGATATCGAATTTAACAGTTAATGACTCTACATCCAAAGGACTTCGATATTTTTTTTTCCCAAAAAAGGCGATTTCGTTCAAAACAGGGGTTCCCAAGCTAGGGTACCCGCACCCCCCCTGGGAGGTTTCAAGGGGTAACGGATTTAGCTCATGATTTTAGATCGAAAGGACTTTTAGATTCCTTCCCACAGACGGTGAATTGGTATAATACGATGGTTCTCAACCTAGGGTGCTCGCACCACATCCCTTGATGATTTTCGGTAAGGAATTTTAGGGGGTATCAGAATTAGGACTTTAAGGATGTTCCATACTTAAAATTTGAGTTACTTTCAAGTTTGTAATTGTTAGGGAGTATGAGATGATTTTAAATCGTCAGGGGATGCCAACATATATCAAACATACGTAGTAGGTTGGTCCATGACAACATCCGCCCGTTGCGATACTACAGATGAAAATCTTTTGAATATAGGACTGGCCAGGACAGCTCGATGTTAAGTGTTCCTTCAGTTAAGGTTCTTTATCAATGCCTCCATGTACACCGAATGTTCCTTCATATTCGTTAGACATCTCTTACTATCCCTTCACATCTGACAACTCACAACATACCCCATCTCTGTTTCTATTTCGTGTCCAGGCCCGATGAGAGCAATTTTATTTGTCCGTCCTGTTGTCACACCCGTATAAAAATATATCTTAGAGGAGTGGAACATAGAAAAGGTTGGGAAACACAGGACTAAAAGAAAAGCAATGCGCATGCCTAGTACAGGTGACTCACAAGGAAAAAATAAAGTTACAGTTTTGGGGAAAAAAGAAGTCAGAGGAAAAAAAGTCACGTATTATTTAATACCACACAGAAACCACGGAAGTAATAGAAGAATTGAAAACATTTCTTAACTGGCAATGTATGCCTTTTACAAAGTGCCAATATGATTTATTTGTGTATGTATGTATGTATGTATGTATGTATGTATGTATGTATGTATGTATGTATGTATGTATGTATGTATGTATGTATGTATGTATGTATGTATGTATGTATGTATGTATGTATGTATGTATGTATGTATGTATGTATGTATGTATGTATGTATGTATGTCTCTTGGATAGAGCTAAATAATTTTCAAGAAAGAAAGAAGAAACTGTAGTTTAAGAGAGCAAGAGAAAATAAACACCGGGAGGCAGAGGAAGCGCACCTCCTCACTTGGATAACATCCACCCATTATCCAAAATAAAAAGGCTTAAAAATAGGGTATAGGATAAATGAACTAGGGTTGGCAGATGCTTATCTCCTCACTTGGATAGAATCCACCCATTTCCAAGAGAATATAAAGAATTTACCGAGGAAGAAATAAAGAGAATGAACATGGGAGAAGATATGCAGAGAGAGAGAGAGAGAGAGAGAGAGAGAGAGAGAGAGAGAGAGAGAGAGAGAGAGAGAGAGAGAGAGAGAGAGAGAGAGAGAGAGAGAGAGAGAGAGAGAGAGAGAGAGAGAGAGAGAGGTCGCTCAACATCTCACGTGAATAGAACTCATGAACCCACTTGGTGCCACTCGGTGCCAACATGCACAAATCCATCGCCATAATCTTCCAGACGCCAAAAGGCAACGTGATGTCGTTGATCGAGATTACCCACAACAGATCGCACCTTTTGGCATTTGCCAGTGTTGTTCTTTCAACTCTCACGCTCCCCCAGAGCGATTTTCCGTCAAATTTGTCTGTTCGTGATGGCACTCTTTCGCTGTTTTCACTCTCTTTTCACCGGCACTTATCCAAGGGGCAATCACACGCCGACAATTGCGTTCTGACACCCTTCAAAATGGGAAGCACTTGAACCGATATTTTTTTATTTTTTTTATTTTATTTTTTTTTCTTACAAATCGGGGTATCAGTTCTTTTACAGGCGCTGATCTCTGGCTTGAACTCGGGGGTGTTTGGGGTTGGGGGAGCGGCTTACAATAGCGTATGAGGCACTGATTTTTTTTTTTTTTTAAGAAGTGCCGGAGTAAATTTTCCTATAATCCCAGATTATCATTTATTCTTTACTTCCTCTGTTGGCTTCTGATGTCAAAAGGACCTATTATGTACTTTTTAATATGTATTAGAAATTTATGTGGATCATATATATACTGCGTTATAACATTTTCTTAAAACTTAACTTGCTTTGTTAGATTCGGAGACCAAAGGGCCTTAAATGTTTTTTTTTTAAAGTTTTAATAAATTACTATGGACCATATTCTCGTATATTATATAACCTTTTTATATCACTAACTCGCATTTTAGCCTCAAATCCCCCCCCCCCCTCCATAAGAAAACTTGAAATTTTTCTTTAATAAGCAAGAAAGATTACTTTCAATAATCTTTTTTTGTACTAGACCAAGATATATTATTGTCAGTTTTTATTTCTTATATTTACATGCTACTAAATAATCCAGTTGAAGTTTTTTTTTTTTATTATATGTTAAGCTGTAATGATATCTTACATTACTTTTAAGACTCAACCGCACACACACACATGCATGTAACACCTTGCGGAAACTGTTGCACCCACAGAATTGGAGTAAATATATGAGAGAGAAGAGTGTAAGTATTTAGAAGTCCCAAATATTGAGTTATTTATAGATTTATTTATTTATATATTTTATAATTTATCTGTTTATTCATATATTTATTTACTTATTGTTTATTTATTTATGTATTTATCTAAAGTGTTGTGTGACCGGAGGATAATGTGAAACTGAAGGGAAAAGTGTATAAAACTGTTGTGAGACCTGCAGTGACATATGGAGCAGAGACTTGGCCCATGAAGACAGCTTATGAGAAGAAAATGGATGTGGTAAAAATGAGGATGTTTAGATGAATGGTTGGAATCAAAGGAAATGGTAGTATTAGGAATGATTTAGTTAAGAGGAACAACTAAAGTTACAGACGTGTTTAAGAAAATCCAAGAAAAGAGGCTTCACTGGTTCGGACATGTCATGAGGAGGGATCAGTGTGTTGGGAGGAGGGTGATGGAAATGGAGGTGGCAGGTAGGGGGAGGAGGGGGAGGAGGCCGAAGAAAAGGTGGATGAAGTATGTAACAGCTGATATGGAACAAAAAGATCTTACAGTGGATGACGTCGAAAATAGGAATCGTTGGAAACGGCTTCCAAGAAATAGCGACCCTGCATAACTGGGAAAGCTGTAGTGGAAGAAGAAGAAAAAAAATATTTATTTATTAATTAATCAATTAATTAATTAATTTATTTATTTATTTGGATCAACTAAAGGAAAATTACCTTGAAACTACCGATTGGAGGAGCAGTGTATTATAGTAGACATGTAAGGGTGGTCTTAGGGGCGG
>JAXCGZ010013963.1:27500-42894 GCA_037179515.1 Halocaridina rubra | reverse complement strand
CATATAATTTTATTATTATTATTATTATTATTATTATTATTACCATTATTATTATTATTATTATTATTATTATTATTATTATTATTATTATTATTATTATTATTATTATTATTATTAAAAGGGATAAGGGATGAGGTCGGCCTGTCTTATGAAAGTACTGTGTATAAGAAGTAATAAATAAGTGTAACAAAGAAAGTGAAACAGAAGTAGACCATGTGGCGCAGAAAGTCAAGTGTGTAACTGATATTCACCTTGTATATTCTGGGCAGGATGCTTGTTTATGGTGCTTGACAACTAGATATATTGTTATGCCCTTAGGCCTCTCACATATAGGTGCCAAGTGCCGATAGAGGTTAAAGTTGGTCACCCAGTTCCAGACATTCTCACAACAAACATCTATATGTGCATACCGACATGCACCTCATTTCTTGTACACCTCATAACCTTACTCTTTCCCACATTCACTCCCAGCTTCCTTCTCTCACACACCATTCCAAATTCTGACACTAACTGACATAGTTTTTCCTCTGAATCTGCCATCACCACAGTATCATCTGCAAACAGCAACTGATTCAGCTCCCACTCGTTATCATCCCCATCTACCATTCTCAAACCTCGACCACGCACTCGCTCATTCACCTCTCTTACAACTCCATCAATATACAAATTGAACAGCCATGGTGACATCACACATCCCTGTCTCAGTCCCACACTCACTGGAAACCACTCACTCACTTCATTCCCTACCCTAACACAAGCTCTACTACCCTAATACAAACTCTTCACTGCATGCAACAATTTACCATTGATTCCATATAATCTCAAAACATTCCACATAGCCTCTCTATCAACTCTATCATATGCTTTCTCCAGATCCAAAAATGCAAAATACACATCCTTACCCTTTGCTAAATATTTCTCACATAACTGCCTAACTATAAAAATCTGATCTATACAACCTCTACCTCTCCTAAAACCACTCTGCACTTCCGCGATCACATATTCTGTCTTATCCCTAATCCTATTAACCAGTATCCTACCATGCACTTTTCCTACCACACTTAACAAACTTATACCCCTAAAATTACTACATTCATACATATCTCCCTTACCTTTGTATAGGGGCACTATACAGGCAATCACCCAATCCACTGGCACCAATGACAACATAAAGCATATATTAAACACTCTCACTAACCATTCCAATGCAGTCACACCCCCTTCTTTCAACATCTCCGCTCTCACACCATCCATTCCAGGTGCTTTACCTGCTTTCACTTCATACATTGCCCTTTTCACCTCCTCTCGTAATCTCTCTTTCATTTTCATCTCCCATTACTGGCCCTTGAACCCCTCCCACTGCCACTATAGCTGCCTCTCTATCTTCCTCAACATTCAGCAAGCACTCAAAATATTCTGCCCATCTTTTCCTTGCATCGTTCCCTCTTATCATCTGTCCATTCACATCTTTCACTGTCTCTTCCATCCTCGATCCACCCTTCCTTGCTCTCTTCACTTCTTTCCAAAACTTATTTTTATTCTCCTCATATGACCTACTAAAATCCTGTCCCCACCTAACATTTGCCAAACTCTTCTCTTCCTCTACCTTCCGCTTGGTTTCCACATTTTTCTCCTTATATCTTTCATACTTCTCCCTACTTTTACACTGCAGCCATTCCTCAAAAGCCCTCTGAATCTTCCACCTTCATTTTCACCCCTTCATCCCACCACTCGCTGCCCCTCCTCATGCCACCTCCAACAAACCTTTTTCCACACACATCACTTGCATGTCCCACAAAACATTCTTTCATCAACCCCCATTCCTCCCCTAACTCCCCAACTTCTCTTTCTTTCACCCTGTCATATGCCACTCTCAACCTGTCCTGATATTCCTGTCTCTTCTCTGGCTTTTTCAACTCTTCCACCTTCACTATTTCCCTTCTACATCCCCCCACACTATTTCCCCACTCTTTTGCTACTACCACTTTTGCTTCAACCAAAAAATGATCAGACATTCCAGCAGCCACACCCCTGAATGCATGTACATCTTTCACTCTACCAATCATGCTCTTTGCTACCAACACATAATCCATCAATGCTCTTTCTTTCACTCTTCCATTTGCCACTCTCATCCATGTATACTTATTTATTAACTTCTTAAATAAACTAGTACCTATCACCAACTCTTGCTCCACACACATATCTAACAGTCTCTCGCCACTCTCATTCCCACCTGGTACCCCATACTTTCCTACAACACCTTCTATCTCTCCATCACCCACTCTGGCATTCAAGTCACCCAACACAACTACATAGTTCCTTCTACTCAGACCATCCACACATCTAGTTAACTCATTCCAGAATTCATCCCGCTCTTCCTCACTTCTCTCACATCCTGGCCCATACGCACTAACAAAAACCCAAGATTCCCTTCCTATCCTAGCCCTCACCCACATCAGCCTAGATGACACTTCTTTCCATTCCACTACCTGATTTACCATCCATTCACTCAGCAATAATGCCACACCTTCTCTCGCTCTCCCCCTTTCAACCCCAGACACCCTACCCGTCACATCACCAAATGCCACTTCTCCTTTTCCTTTCATCTTCGTCTCACACAATGCCAATACATCCATCCTCCTCTTACCAAACATATATCCAATCTCACATCTTTTGCTCTCTATCGTACTACAACCACGGTCATTTATACACCCCAAAACTAGAGTTTGGGGAGAAGTTATTCTCCCCTCTACTCCCCTTCTTCTTTGACGTCTCGCAGGAGGTTGATACAAGGGGGGATTCCTAGTCCCCCCGCCCCGTCCACTTTTAGCCGCCTTTTACGACACGCAGGGAATACGATGAGGCTATTCTTTGATATTGTGCCCCATATATATATTTTTTCTCAACATAAAAAAATATATATAAAAACATATATCTGAAAAATATATAAAAAGTTTGTCTCTGAGCATGCAGTAATAAAATTAAAGATAATATATCATTTGCAACATTAAGGAATAAATTTTGCTTAAGTTTCATAATCTCTTAAGGAGTTATACATGAAAAAGTATATATATATATATATATATATATATATATATATATATATATATATATATATAATATATATATATATATATATATATATATTCTGCTACGATCTCAAATTTTAATTTTTCGAGTGACTATTCAACAGAATTACCTCAGGAGACTGGGGGGAGTTATATACTTTTTTCTCCTTTTCATACTTACAATCAGGTAGGTACTTAACTACTTCTTTTTTTACTCTCTTTCCTTTTCCTACCCAATTAAATACTGCTCAGTATCTGTCTTCTTGACTTCAAGTGGCTAGCTTTTGCGGGGAGTTTTGCGTGTAGGCGCTGTTCCTCCCCTGTCGTGTGACTATTATCCCACCGGAAGACACCAAATGTGGTGTAATCCCACTGAGTGTCACCAGTGTCGTGGGATTACTATTTCACACGAGGGTTATAAATATGGTGGGATTTTCTTCCCACTATTTTGTTCTTTTAGTAGCGTGGTTGGTGAAAAGCATCTTCTTTATATGTATTTATTTCTATGTTAATAATAATCCTCAGAGCTCCCATTACTACAGTACCTGTCATGAACGATTCCAGATTCCTGCCCCCAAGGAGGAGGCTAGCTAAGCTGTGGACGTTACGTCTGCTCCTGACAAGGCCTGACCTCGTACTGACTCATTGTAACTGCTCATGGCGGTCGGTGGGGCATTGTGGGTGTCACTGCCACCCGGCACATTAAGGCATCTTTAATATGCCTTGTGAAGCTATAGGCATCTTTAATTGTCTTACGACACCCGGTCTCTTAGGTATCTGGATCGACTTCGTCTCTTTCAAATACAGAAAATTGCTGTTTGATGTTCTTGTCATTTCTTGCGAGTTTACACTCCCTTCTTCATGCCAAGCTGAAATAATTGTGACAAACATTATCAGGGCTATAACTTCAAAGTTTTATTTTACCTAATTAGCATATTCCTTCGGACAAATGATGTATATACTGCAGCTAGAAAGAAAAATGAAGAATCATTCAGAGATTCATGTATTTTATCACTTAATATCTCTCTTGGAATTCTCAAAAATCGAATAATAATCTCGTTAGCGGAGTAAGGGACAAAACAAAAATAAAATAAAATTTGCTTCACGGCCATACCTGGGCAGGTGGAAATAATTTTCTCAGAAATATCCCTAAATAGATTTCACAACAGCTACATCACCTCCTAATAAAACACGATCATATGGCTCGGATTAAGACACGGTGACTCGCGATTTCAACCCTCAAACACCCTTTCTTCTTCATACTTAGGTCGGTCGCTTCCATGTGTTATACAGCCCCCATTTGCGTCACTTCCATTGACATAAATTCACGCATTCTCTCACCCATTCTCTCTCGGCGACTTCCCCCCTTCACTCTCCCATTCATATCTCTTGGTTTTTCCCCCCCAACACTCTGAAGGAGTGCTTTGGTTGGCAATCTCCTCGAGGCGTCTCTCTCAGCGGTTGTAGGTCCTCCCTGTACTCCCAACCATGATACGTTATGGTGACACGAAAACCCCCCTATCACAGCCCAAGTCACTCAACTACTGTTTCCTGCCAGCATAACGCGAAAATAAAACTCATTGTATTAATCAGTAAAGATCAAAATAACATCATATAATTTTCTTATTCTTCAAAAGGATATGTTATATATGTATTATAATATAAAAAATCAATACAATTACTATTTCTTTATAATAACGACATTAGGAGAACAATCGGTCATTCCCGTCTTTTTCTCTCTAAAAATATCACTCGCGAATACAAGAAAGAACCTTGAAAACAGATGTAAGAATATTTCTCACTAGAATTCATTCTCTCATTCCGGAGTATATAAAAACTATGCTACTTTTATTTTATTTTAAACACTGTCAGTTTTCACTTTAAGAAAGTAATAAAAAAATCTTTTCAATTAAAATCAATACATTTGCCTGTTTAATAATTAACTTAGGCAATAATTAAAACAAATTGAACACCCTTCAGACGCAATTACTCGTCATATCATTCAAGTTATAACAAAAATAGAGTTTATTACTGCTTATAGCTATTAGTACAAATTATCCATGTCAGTAATGGGTACAGAAATTCTACTTTTATTAATTTACTAAAGCCATAGTCCCTTTTAGATGCAGGGTGGCTGAGTCAAAGCATAACTACAAGTAAAATGGCAGAGTCTGCCGACCTCAATTTCTTTTAATAATTGTCCCATTACTCACTGGATACAGATCACAAGTACTTAGCTATTTTGGGATGCTGCTTGAAGAACGTCACGGCCACAGGCACTGGAGGAGGGGGTTCTTCTTTCTTCTTGACTCGCTGATTTTCCCACCAACGTTGTCCATCTCTCTCGTAAATTGACGAATCACCATGCTTTTAGTTGGATCCGGCAACAAATAACTTCTGGTAGGGGATTTTTCTCTCAAATCCCCGGTCACCGTGTGGCGCACTGTGACGGTGGTAGACGTGGAGGCCGCAGAAGTATTTTCAAAATGCATGGGACACTTCTTTATGCGGAGGACCTTGCCAATATGGGGACGGAGGAGAGGAGTGACTGGTTCTGGTAACTTGATATTGTGACGGAGCTGAGGCTTTCTCAGCATTGCTGCTTGTAAGCATCTTTAAGTTTCTTAACACTCGAACATTTCTTCCATAGATGCATTTTTCTCTGAATCTTCTTTATTCACAATTCTTTTTCTCGTCGCACTGGTCTCTTCGATGAAAGTATAGGTGTGGATTGATCCCGAGCTGATCAACAGTGATGCATAGTGTTCTTCTTACTCTATGCGTGTTATATATAGGTGGCGAGGTCGGTAATGGAGATGTATCGTTCAATTAACAGTACTTTATTTAGAGAAAACTTGAACTGACTTGTTCCTCAAAGCTCCCATTCCTATAGTTCCTGTCACTCACTATTCCGACCCCCTTAGGGGGAGGTGTCTAACTATGGATGTAAGTTCTGCCCCCAGCAAGTACTGACTTCATACTATAGTGACACAGGCTCTGTATGCCGTCTTGTGGCATGGGTTTCTGAGTGCGCACTTTGCCCTCTAGCGGCTATAGGCGTCTATATCAGATGCTGTACGACAGGACAAATATTAAAGGAAATTGAGGTTGGAGGACTCCACCATTTTATTTTGTAGTTATGCTTTGACTCAGCCACCCCGCATATAAAAGGATGCATGGCTTTAGTAGATTAATAGAAGTAGAATTTCGCGGGGAACTTTGAGTTGTAGACAGGGAGCATTGAGGTGTAGAATAAGTTTAGAAGTAAATAAACTAATTTAAATGAGAAGATGCATATCTGTTATAACGCTACCTTAAGTTATCACTAAGAGCACAACATTAATGTCTTTCAGGTGAGATATAACTTTACGAACTTCCAGTATTATCGTATTATAGACAATATCATACGTCAGGCCAATCCCACCCTCTGAAATAGTATCTCACTATGAAACCACTGACGGGGATCGAGAATTGTGGTAATATTAATGTATATCTGTGAATGATGTTCTTTTTCTTTTTTTTTAACTTTTTATTATTTATTTTACATCTTCAGTCACACCATGGACACTTTAACACACATGATGATAAGAGAAGAACTAAAAGAAATAATAAATAAATTGTCGTATAGTTGTTCTCTATACTAAAATTATAGCGTGTGAGGTGATAACAGATATGCACAGGCTGATTAACATTTAGTTTATTTAGTTGTACACTTATTCTACACCTCAATGCTTCCCGCCCCCTTAGGGTAAAATCTAAGATCTTATTTGTGCCCCAGACAACTTCTAATTACTCTCTCAATGCTTCTTACTTTCATGTATTACCAAGATGGCAGAGCGTGGTATGCTTGGACAACCTCACCCAATAGGCGTCCAGAGAAAAGGGGGTTACTGCCCATTGCATGCAGTGTTAGAGGCGTGGCTATAAGAAGGCCAGTCGGATACAAGGAGGGCCTATATATGTATTTTCACAGATGCATGTGGATATGTACATGTAGATATTGGTTTTCGGCTCTTGTGGGAACAACCTAAAACTGTGTGACAGTTCTAACCTCTATCGGCAATTGGCACCAAAGTGTGAGAGGCCTATGGTTTGAACCATAGATCTTTTGTCATCTCTCTGTAAACACACATCCTTCCCAGAAAACCACACTTGAAATATCAGTCATGCCACTTGAACACCCCTGACACCACGTGGGCTATGTTCTTTTACATTTCTTAATTAAAATTTTTTTACAACAAGATACACCATACAAACATACATATACACACACACACACACACACACACACACACACACACACACACACACACACACACACACACACACATATATATATATATATATATATATATATATATATATATATATATATATATGAATAATTTTTTACCCTGACCGGGACTCGAACCTAGGACTTATGATTACTAAGTCAAGGCGCTACCACTACACCACAGAAGGTTAAAAGGAATCCAACCTTATAGCTTATATCTGCTATACTTAGGAATGGATGCATTCTAACAGAATGCCACTATGTTCATATTACAGATTCCCCAACCTCACTCGTGGCTTCATTTTAGAATTTAATTCAATTCCCAATCTCATTCGGGCCATGACATAACCAATTAAGCACATTACATATGTGAAAACATGAATCATATTTTACCCCGACCGGGACTCGAACCTAGGACTTATGATTACTAAGTCAAGGCGCTACCACTACACCACAGAAGGTTAAAAGGAATCCAACCTTATAGCTTATATCTGCTATACTTAGGAATGAACGCATTCTAACTGAATGCCACTATATTCATATTACAGATTCCCCAACCTCACTCGTGGCTTCATTTTAGAATTTAATTCAATTCCCAATCTCATTCGGGCCATGACATAACCAGTTAAGCACATTACATATGTGAAAACATGAATCATATTTTACCCCGACCGGGACTCGAACCTAGGACTTATGATTACTAAGTCAAGGCGCTACCACTACACCACAGAAGGTTAAAAGGAATCCAACCTTATAGCTTATATCTGCTATACTTAGGAATGAACGCATTCTAACTGAATGCCACTATGTTCATATTACAGATTCCCCAACCTCACTCGTGGCTTCATATTAGCATTTAATTCAATTCCCAATCTCATTCGGTCCATGAAATAACCAATTAAGCACATTACATATGTGAAAACATGAATAATTTTTTACCCCGACCGGGACTCGAACCTAGGACTTATGATTACTAAGTCAAGGCGCTACCACTACACCACAGAAGGTTAAAAGGAATCCAACCTTATAGCTTATATCTACTATACTTAGGAATGAACGCATTCTAACTGAATGCCACTATGTTCATATTACAGATTCCCCAACCTCACTCGTGGCTTCATTTTAGCATTTAATTCAATTCCCAATCTCATTCGGGCCATGAAATAACCAATTAAGCACATTACATATGTGAAAACATGAATCATATTTTACCCCGACCGGGACTCGAACCTAGGACTTATGATTACTAAGTCAAGGCGCTACCACTACACCACAGAAGGTTAAAAGGAATCCAACCTTATAGCTTATATCTGCTATACTTAGGAATGAACGCATTCTAACTGAATGCCTCTATGTTCATATTACAGATTCCCCAACCTCACTCGTGGCTTCATTTTAGCATTTAATTCAATTCCCAATCTCATTCGGGCATAATAATAATAATAATAATAATAATAATAATAATAATAATAATAATAATAAGAATAATAATGATAATGATAATAATCATGATAATGGTAGCAATAGTTGTGATAATAGTGATAATGGATTAAGCTGACGTAATTCTCTCTCATGTACATAATTTGTAGGGTAGAGAAGGGGAAGGGCTTTCAGTCTTTCTCTTTCTTTTCCTTCCAAATTTATCTTCCATTATATGGCACTGTGTTTATGTGTATGTATGTATGTATGCTCAGGTTTATATGTGTACGTATATGCGATTAATTACATGCACTTTCCTTTGCTGTGTTACCCTCAGATGACAATGATGTGTATGAGTATGCATGTATGCATCTTTATCTGTGGTAATGACGAATAACTCCTTTTGCTGAAATGAATACCACAAACTCACTCACTCTCTCTCTCTCTCTCTCTCTCTCTCTCTCTCTCTCTCTCTCTCTCTCTCTCTCTCTCTCTCTCTCTCTCTCTCTCTCTCTCTCTCTCTCTCCTTGATATGTATGACTATGAAGCCCCAGTGGTGTTTCTATTGCTCATCTAATTAATGCATGCATATGTATATGTACCTACTTATTATTATAACCTGAAAATTGTTATTCTATATCTGTTTCAATTTGTCTGCAGTAGTACTGTTGAAAAGTGAATTGTAACTTAAACGATATCACTCAAAAAGGGCTATTGAATATATTGTTACAAATATTTCTCTTCAATTACTCTTCAATTATTACACTATATTTTATTATTAATTACTTGCTATAATATCTAAAATTAATTGCAAATTCTATTAATATTTCATATATACATAACCAAATAGATTGTAATGTTTATCAACTGCAATATGTCTGGGAGTGCCCATGTGCACATGTCCCCATGTACAGTTATCTGAAAAAAAAAGATAAACCGTAAATAAACAATAAAAACAAAGAGAGAAACGTAAAAATATCTGGAACCTTTTTTGGGTCTCTTAATCTCTCTATTGTATAAGAAGGATCCAAGCAAACAAATACTGTTTATTTAGTGGGTTCCAATCCTCCATAAATGGGGTTCCAATACCATTGGACGTTTCTTTGACAATCAGCCTGAAAAAAGTTGACAGCAAAAACAAAAGAATAAAACAGTGTATGTGTTCATTTTATTTTCTTATTACTGTAAGCAATTATCCTATATATTATTTTTAATAATAATAATAATAATAATAATAATAATTATTATTATTATTATTATTATTATTATTATTATTATTATTATTATTATTTATTATTATTATCATTATTATTATTACCAGTAGTAGTAGTAGTAGTAGTAGTAGTAGTAGTAGTAGTAATAGTAGTTGTAGTAGTGGTAGTATTAGTAATATTATTATTGTTGTTGTTGTTCTTGTGTTATTATGAAACCTTATAGACAAGATAAGGTCTTCGAAGAGTATTGAATAATAAAAACTTTCTCCTCAGAATATGATAGATCGATAGATTGACAGATTTGATACAGACGGAGTGGATCCTATTGTCATGTCCTCTCTTTCATCATACCCTTCTCTCTCTCTATCGATCTAGCTATCTATCTGTCTGTCTGTCTATCAATTTTTCAGTTTATCACTTCTGTAATTAAAAATTAACGCGATTTTGAAATTTTGAGAGAGAGAGAGAGAGAGAGAGGAGAGAGAGAGAGAGAGAGAGAGAGAGAGAGATGCTGTCTTAAGCAGGAGATGAAGGTCATGCTATGATGGGATCAAAGGTCGTGGGATGGTGGCTGAGGTCAGATGAGGCTGTGTCTGAGGCAGTGCTCATCTAGTCACGTGAGCAGATGGTAGTGGATCAACAGTAAACGAGAGAGAGAGAGAGAGATATTCATATATCATAAGTAACGCCATCACGCATGCACGTCACAATGTAAAATTATTTTTGATAATCACTATTATTATCACTAATATTGTTATTATAATCAGTACCATATTATTATTATTATTATTATTATTATTATTATTATTATTATTATATTCACTAGGATGTACCTTTTGTATTCATGTAACATTACAAATTAGGTACTTTCAAGGCAACATTCCAAGACCTCCTTCCACCCATTCACTCTCGCCCGTTCACCTCTTCCGGTCTCATGATCTCTCTCTCTCTCTCTCTCTCTCTCTCTCTCTCTCTCTCTCTCTCTCTCTCTCTCTCTCTCATATATATATATATATATATATATATATATATATATATATATATATACATATATATATATATATATATATATATATATATATATATATATATATATATATATATATATATATATATATATATATATATATATATATATATATATATATATATATATATATATATATATATATATATATATATATATATATATATATTTCCGTCACATTTCCATCTCTAGAAAATATACATATTCTCATGAGTTTTAATACCCACACTAGCATTCCAAGCGTTCTTCATTTACTACTTCTTGTCAGACTCTCTCTCTCTCTCTCTCTCTCTCTCTCTCTCTCTCTCTCTCTCTCTCTCTCTCTCTCTCTCTCTCTCTCTCTCTCTCTCTCTCTCTCTCTCACACACACACACACACACACATCATATATACGTATACTTTTTTGAGCACTGCAATATTTTGTTTGTGGTAAAAAGAGCTCTTGGATATTACTAAAAATAATTCCCCATAAGTAAATGAGTTAATATCTTTACTATTCATTTAATTTAAGTTAGGTTAGGTTAGGTTAAGTTACTATAACCTTTAATTAAAATGAATTATTGGAACTAGGGGTTATCTTAACGATGAAGGAAATTGATTTATTACTAGATAATAAGAGTGATTACCTTTTGTTTTAGATTCTCCACCCTCGGATGGGTGGAACGGGTCATGGAGGACCCATAGGGCGGTCGCCAGCTGGCACAGGCGCCAACCCCCCACTGTGGTAACCAGCCACAGCAGTAACCCCCCCCAGCAAACAGCTTAAACTCTCTTGCCTGGACGAGGCGCGATCCCTCGATCTCACGAATGCGAGGCCAGCGCATTACCACTGCACTAGCCAGGAGGCTGGAAGTGATTATCTTTGCCTATTATTTTTAGGTTAAGTTAGGTTAATATTTGATAAAGATTAGGTTAAGAATTAAAAGGGATTATAATTAATAAGGTAGTGATAAACTATGCTTCTGAACACAGGGAGGGATTATAAGATCATTTCGAGAATATGCACCTGAGGTCATTTTAGGTGGTGAATATGGAACTGTGGCAAAATGCAGGTGCTTAATTTGAGAATGAGTTTGAACAGCGTAATTTATACTTAGTAAAATGTTTAAACTTGTTTTAGTTTTTGTAAGGTTAGGTTAAGTTAACAGAAAGCAAAACAAAAATTGAAAATTATTTAATCAGTCAAGAAATTAAAGAAAGGTATGGCAGGGAGACGGGGAGTAACGAATTTGAAACACGCATAGGTAATGATCCCGAGGCTGTGTGTGTTTTCTTCTGAAACAAGAGAGGGGTGGGGAGCCACAACGCAGTATCCGGTTGTTTGAATCGTCTCACTTTTCATTAATGAAATAAGATTGTGCGTCTGCATATATATATATATATATATATATATATATATATATATATATATATATATATATATATATATATATATATATATATATATATATTATATTGGGGGCTGTGGTAGTTCTTTGGCAGTGCGCACGAGTTAGAAAGTGACGATCCCGATGCGCATGTTCAGTCCTACCACGGGGGACGTTAGAAATGGCATCCAGCCCTAAACCTGTCTCTGTCACATTCTCATTCGAATCGGGAATAGTAGTGACCCGCAAAAATGGCCAATGAATATATATATATATATATATATATATATATATATATATATATATATATATATATATTCCTAAGGAAAGGGGTAGAACACTTCTTCCGTGTTCCCCTGCGTGTAGTGAGAGTCGACTAAATGTGGAGGAGCCATGGACTAGAAATCCCCTCCTCTGTATTCTCTCTACCCAAAGAGTCGGATTAACTTGCCTTGACTCAGCCACTCCCCTTATATGGGGAAAATGGCTCATGTATATAGATAGATGTACATGCAAAACATCTTGAATATATCAATAGCTATAATTTGTTATTTTTTTTATTTTTTTTATTCTCGTTTCTATATCTGAAGCCTCTTCTCGTACTTTTGTGTGTATACATTTTTTTTATTTATTCAGATAACTGTACATGGGGACGTGCACATGGGCACTCCCAGTGATATGGCAGATGTTAAACATTACAATCTATATTTGCTTATGCTGGCGTCACACATAGCCAAAATTCCCGACCCGACTCTTAAAACCGTCTAAAGACGGAATCCTCCCGGCAGCAATGACGTCATTACGATAATCGGGTGTAATTTTTCGTCCGCGTACGACGGAATCCTAACAGTCCTACGTAGTTTAAAAAAATCGAGGGGGTCCTGAACCGTCGTGGAGGGCCTACGATAATTGGCTGCTGCACCCAATAATCTCCGTGATTCAGAGGACCGAATCAGTCGTAGAAGACTGCGTACGACGGGTAAGATCGATCTTCTTGATAGTACGCGGGCGTAGGAGAAGGTGTACGCCCGTGTACGATCCAGAGGATCGATCATACCCGGCGTACGCAGTCCTCCGGGTCTGGAACCGTTAAAAATTTAAAAATTCGCTTATACGTCTGGCAGCGCAGTACGAAAAGACAGCGCGCGCATACGTGGTCTCATTTCTGACAACCCAGTCCTGGGCGTTCAGTTTTCCTGGTCCGCTTGCCGCATTTCTTATTGTTTTAGCATGATATTCTTCTTCTTCTTCTTCTTCTTCTTCTTCTTCTTCTTCTTCTTCTTATTATTATTATTATTATTATTATTATAGTATTATTATTATTGTTGTTGTTGTTGCTGCTGTTGTTGTTATTGTTGTTTGATGTTAATGTACAGACACGTTTCTTTGAGTGAGCATTAAGAAAAAAAAAACATTTCCTGTCTGCTTTCTATGTACAAAATATAACAATCATTCTTAATATATATCAAGCTCTTTATAGGTAAATGTCTCATATAATTCCTCATTTCTTTCACTGTGTTCTTGATATGATGTGCATTTATTTTTTCCCTCATATCAAAATATGAATTAATCAAATCCATAAATGTGTCAAACAAAATATATGAAATATATTAACATACATGGCCAACATATATTTACTTATATATATAAGTAGCTGAAGTGCCAAATATATAAATCAGGGTTATACTTTCACAAATATCCCATATATATATATGTATATATATATATATATATATATATATATATATATATATATATATATATATATATATATATATATATATTATATATATATATATATATTTATTGTTCACTAGGATCAAATCTAACATAATTATATAAATGGAAAAGTAAGGGCAAATATAACTACATTATTAAATGTAAAATATTAAACTTAATATTTCTCAGTATAAAATAATGAAAATGAACAACCTCCTACGAACGTGTACGTTCCCCTACGATGGGTAGGGAGCGTCGGGAGCATGGTTGGCCCAGTCGTAATAGTCAAAAATTTAAATTTCCCATTTTCTATGATGAGACTTACGTTTGCGTATGATCAGTCGTACGCTAAATTACGCGTCCAAACTACTCCGTACGATTGCAATTACGATCCATAGGAATGCTTACGAGGACGTATGACGCACTTCCGACAGGCACAGGAATGCACCTGTCGGCTAAAGAATCTGCCGGATCTCCAAAGATTGAGCGAAGATTCCGTCGGAACGCGGTCTTAAGAGTCGGGTCGGGAGTTTTGGCTATGTGTGACGCCAGCATTATGTATAAATAAAATATTAATAGAATTTGCAATTAATTTTAAATATCATAGCAAGTAATTAAGAATAAAATATAGTGTAATAATTGATTGATGGCAGGTGAGCACTCTGCGATTATTAATTAAGAGTAATATATTATGGTGTACAGGTATTAATAGCAGAGGAGCACTCGCGATTATTGATTAAGAGTTATATTTGCAACAATAATTTTCAATAGCCCTTGGTGAGTGCTATCATTTAGGTTAAATTTCCACTTTACCACAGTACCACTCCAGACAATTGGAAGCAGATATAGAATAATTTTCAGGTTAGAGTAATAAGTAGGTACACACACACACACACACACACACACACACACACACACACACACACACACACACACACACACACACACTGGCAGATTTGTCTCCAGAAATACATATAAATGGCATAGTAAGGGCAGCATATGCATTCTTATCAAATGTAAGGGTAGCCTTCAGGCACATGGACAAGGAAATGTTCAGAAATATTTATGTAACCTATGTGAGGCCAAAACTCGAATATGCAGCCCCCTTTTGGAATCCGCACTTGAAAAAGCACATAGCTAAGCTTGAAAAAGTTCAAAGACATGCCACGAAACTGGTGCCAGAAATACGCAATCTCAGTTATGATGAGAGGCTGAGGGAATTAGACTTACCATCACTCGAAGCTAGAAGAGTGAGGGGGGATATGGTGACAGTCTTTAAATTCCTTCATGGTTATGATAGAGTGGAT
>JAXCGZ010013963.1:20000-22500 GCA_037179515.1 Halocaridina rubra | reverse complement strand
CAGATGATGCAAAGATTGTGAAGAAAGTAAAAAAAACGAGAACAATGGTAGAGAACTTCAGGAGGATCTAAATAATCTGCATGAGTGGTCAGAAAAGTGGCTAATGAAATTCAATACTTCAAAATGTAAGGTAATGAGAATGGGTACAAGTGCAAGAAGGCCCGAGCTTGACTACTCGGTGGCTGGAGTACAACTTCAAGAGACAGAAAATGAGAGAGATCTAGGAGTAAACATACTGGCAGATTTGTCTCCAGAAATACATATAAATGGCGTAGTAAGGGCAGCATATGCATTCGTATCAAATGTAAGGGTAGCCTTCAGGCACATGGACAAGGAAATGTTCAGAAATATTTATGTAACCTATGTGAGGCCAAAACTCGAATATGCAGCCCCCTTTTGGAATCCACACTTGAAAAAGCACATAGCTAAGCTTGAAAAAGTTCAAAGACATGCCACGAAACTGGTGCCAGAAATACGCAATCTCAGTTATGATGAGAGGCTGAAGGAATTAGACTTACCATCACTGGAAGCTAGAAGAGTGAGGGGGGATATGGTGACAGTCTTTAAATTCCTTCATGGTTATGATAGAGTGGATAGGGATCGATATTTTGATATGGCTGGCTCTAGAACTAGAGGTCATAGTTTGAAGGTTCGTAAGAAAACTTCTTTGCAGGATGTAAGGAAATACTTTTTCAGTGTAAGAGTAGTTGAGAATTGGAATTGGCTAAGCGAGGAGGTAGTTAATGCTATCTCAATCCATAGTTTTAAGGACAGGTATGATAAGTATCACTAAGTCTAAAATGGAACCGATGAGGAGACGGGAAGATACGAGCTTTGGGCTCTTTCCCGTAAACACAATTAGGTAATCACAATTAGGTAATCACACACACACACATACATATATATGTATAATATATATATATATATATATATATATATATATATATATATATATATATATATATATATATATATGTGTGTGTGTGTGTGTATGTGTGTGTGTACTTTATTGCGCTCACGGGAAAGAGCCCAGTGCTTGTGACTCCTTGTCTCCTGATCGGATCCATTTTTTACTCACTGACACTTATCATATGTCTCTTTAAAACTAAGAATGCATTTAGCATTTACTGTATTCTCATTCAGCGAATTATATTTATCAACTATTCTTACTTTAAAAATGTGCTTTCCTACATCCTGCAAAGAAGTTTCCTTACGTAGCTTCAAAACTGTGAACTCTAGTCCTAGAGCCAGCATGGATAAATTTAAAAACCTCTACTATATCCCCCCTTCTTTCTTGCTTCGGGATATTGTAAGTCTAACTCCCTCAACCTTTCCTCTTAACGGAGATCATATATTTCTTTCACCAGCTTCGTAACATGTATTTAAACTCTTCAGTTTTTTAGTATGTGTGTGTGTGCGTGTGTGTGATTACCTAAGTGTGATTACCTAATTGTGTTTACGGGAAAGAGCCCAAAGCTCGTATCTTCCCGTCTCCTCATCGGTTCCATTTTAGACTTAGTGATACTTATCGTACCTGTCCTTAAAACTATGGATTGAGATAGCATTAACTACCTCCTCGCTTAGCCAATTCCAATTATCAACTACTCTTACACTGAAAAAGTATTTCCTTACATCCTGCAAAGAACTTTTCTTACGAACCTTCAAACTATGACCTCTAGTTCTAGAGCCAGCCATATCGAAATATCGATCCCTATCCACTCTATCATAACCATGAAGGAATTTAAAGACTGTCACCATATCCCCCCTTACTCTTCTAGCTTCGAGTGATGGCAAGTCTAATTCCCTCAACCTCTCATCATAACCGAGATTGCGTATTTCTGGCACCAGTTTCGTGGCATGTCTTTGAACTTTTTCAAGCTTAGCTATGTGACTTTTCAAGTGCGGATTCCAAAAGGGGGCTGCATATTCGAGTTTTGGCCTCACATAGGTTACATAAATATTTCTGAACATTTCCTTGTCCATGTGCCTGAAGGCTACCCTTACATTTGATAAGAATGCATATGCTGCCCTTACTACGCCATTTATATGTATTTCTGGAGACAAATCTGCCAGTATGTTTACTCCTAGATCTCTCTCATTTTCTGTCTCTTGAAGTTGTACTCCAGCCACCGAGTAGTCAAGCTTGGGCCTTCTTGCACTTGTACCCATTCTCATTACCTTACATTTTGAGGTATTGAATTTCATTAGCCACTTTTCTGACCACTCATGCAGATTATTTAGATCCTCCTGAAGTTCTCTACCATTGTTCTCGTTTTTTACTTTCTTCACAATCTTTGCATAATCTGCAAACATATTCATGAATGAATTTACAGACTCTGGTAGGTCATTTACATATACAAGGAACAAAAGTGGCCCTAAAACTGAACCCTGTGGAACTCCACTGCTAACTCTTCTCCATTCAGACACTGAGTGTCTTACTCTAACCCTCTGTTCCCTTTCTTCTAAGTAAGTTTTTATCCATTCCAAGACATTTCCACCT
>JAXCGZ010013963.1:0-10000 GCA_037179515.1 Halocaridina rubra | reverse complement strand
CCTTTAACCCCTGGGGGACCACCGAGAAGGAAGGGTTAATGAAAGATAGGAACGAGAAAAAAAACTATAATTATAAAAAAGAAAAATAAATGGATAAAGAAAAAGTAGGAAGTAACAAGAAGAGAAAAATATGCTGATAACTCGTAAGAACTAGTTAAGCAAATGCATTTTAGAGGAGTCTCAACGATATAACCCCATATCTACTAGAGTGGTTTATCATCACCAAGTAAAATTCTCTCTCTCTCTCTCTCTCTCTCTCTCTCTCTCTCTCTCTCTCTCTCTCTCTCTCTCTCTCTCTCTCTCTCTCTCTCTCTCTCTCTCTCTCTCTCTCACTATTCATAAATCGTACTTTGTTTGGGAAAATAGAATATATTATTATTATTATTATTATTATTATTATTATTATTATTATTATTATTATTATTATTATTATTATTATTGTAAGCAGTAGTAGTAGTATTAGTAGTAGTAGTAGTAGTAGTAGTAGTAGTATTTTTGTTGTTGTTAGCATAGTAAGTTTGAGCATATTGGGTAGACTTCATTATTGACCGTATCGATATAGTTAATAAAGGAAGTGGAGGTTGAATAGCTTTGTTTGTCATTCTCTTCCTTCATGAATTCGGGTAATTGCATCTCACTTCTTATCTCTATCGATTTAGCCACCTATCGACGCAGCTATTTGGCTTTTCTATCTCTTAGCTGTCTATCTATCTATTTACTTATTTTTGTGTGGTCTTTCTTCCCAGCGTGTCATTCCTTATTATTAAAATACTCAATATTTGGTAGTGTGTGTGATTACCTAATTGTGTTTACGGGAAAGTGTGTATGTATGTATGTAAGAGAGATAGATAGATAGATAGATAGATAGAAAGATAGATAGATAGATAGAGAGAGAGAGAGAGAGAGAGAGAGAGAGAGAGAGAGAGAGAGAGAGAGAGAGAGAGAGGTCATGTATTCTTCAATCCGTACCTGACAACACACTCGTGGGAAAAAAGTGGGAACTAATGGTTTGGAGCATAATTATTATCATCATCATCATCTCTCCTCGTCTTGGTTGGGCGATTAGATGCTTATATTATCCAGGCTTGTCACAGACTCACAAGCCTTTGCTTGCGAACCACTTTATATGTTCTTTAGAATGATTAAATCGATTTGTAAAGGAGAAAAATCATGAATCTTTTCTGTAAGTTTTTAATTATTTCCTCGTTCTTGCCTTTATTACCCTATATTTATTTATTTATTTATTTATTTTGTCTCCTCCGAAGTTATTATTTATTCTTTCTTCATTTCCTGTTCCTCCTTTCGGGCTTTTTCATCCAATCATCGGTTTCATTCATTCATATTTTTTTTTCTCTTAGACCCTTGTTAGTTTATTAATTCTCATTCCTTATTCATATTCATGGAATATTTCCCTTAAATAAAGTATTTTCTTTTTCATTATTTATATATCACAATTAAGGTCACGTCGCATTTGGTATGATATGGAGAATTCGGAACACGCTTTGTGCATAGTGCATAAATTTTTATAAGCTCGTACTGACTTCAGAGAATCAGAGAGAAGTTTTATATACAGTATATATATATATATATATATATATATATATATATATATATATATATATATATATATATATATATATATATATATATATATATATGTGTGTGTGTGTGTGTGTGTGTGTGTGTGTGTGTGTGTGATTACCTAATTGTGCTTACGGGAAAGATCCCAAAGCTCGGATCTTTCAGGAGACGGAAAGATCCGAGCTTTGGGCTCTTTCCCGTAAGCACAATTAGGTTCGGTTCCATTTTGTACTTAGTGATACTTATCATACCTGTCCTTAAAACTATGGATTGAGTTAGCATTAACTACCTCCTCGCTTAGCGAATTCCAATTATCAACTACTCTTACACTGAAAAATGTACTTCCTTACATCCTGCAAAGAAGTTTCCTTACGAAGCTTCAAACTAGGACCTCTAGTTCTAGAGCCAGCCATATCAAAATATGGAACTTCACTACTAACTCTTCCCCATTCAGACACTGAGTGTCTTACTCTAACCCTCTGTTCCGTTTCATCTAAGTAAGTTTTTATCCATTCCAAGACATTTCCACCTATTCTAGCCATTGTTTGCAGCTTCTTAATAAGTCTCCCGTGTGGGACAGTGTCAAATGCTTTCTGGAAGTCTAGGAATATGCAATCTGCCCAGCCCTCTCTTTCCTGTAAGATTCGGCTTACCTCATCATAAAATTCTAATAAGTTTGTCACTGTTGATCTACCTTCTCTGAAACCATGTTGTCTTACTGACGAAAAGTTGAAGGATTCCAAGTGAAGAGAGATATGTTTTCTTAGTAGTTTCTCCATAACTCTGCAAACTATGCTTGTCAAGGAAACTGGTCCATAGTGATAGAGCCGTATCCCTCCTTCCCTTTTTGAAGATAGGTATGACGTTCGCTTGTTTCCAGCATATTGGAATGTCCCCTGACTCCAGTGACTTTTTAAATATGATACTTAGTGCCACTGATATGGAGTTTGCGCATTTTTAAGTACATTAGGGGATATATCATCAGGACCTGCAGCTTTATGGACATCTAACTCCATCAGCGCTTTGCATACCTCTGTGGCTGAAAGGATGATTTTCTCTAATACCGGCCCATGAGCTTCTATCTCTGCAATCTAAGGGGGTGGGGTATTTTCTACTGTAAATGCTGACTGATACTCCTTGTTCAATTCTTTGCAGATCTCTTCATCCGTCTCTTAAAACTTGTTCTTTTACCTTCAGTTTTCCTCTAATAAAGCTGTGGAAAAGCTTGGGATTTTCTTTAGCCTTCCTGGTGATGTCCCTTTCATAGTCTTTCTCTGTCTCTCTTCTTTTATTTAGGTAATAATTTCTTGCTCTTTTGTGGGTTTGCCAGGCATTTATGTTTTTTCTCCTCCTATACCTTTTCCAGCATTTGTCTCTCCACTCCTTAGCTCTTTTACACTCATTATCGAAGCATTTCTCTCTGGCATGAATTACACCTAGTTTGGTGGCAGGTGTGCAACAATCTACTATCTTCCCATATTTATCACAAAAGATGTTGTACATTTCTTGTACAGATTTGTTGTAAAATAAGGTCCTCCAGTCAATAACTGCAAAAATCTCATTCATTTTGATATAAATCCTTTTGGATAGTTCCTCCTCATGTCCTCAGTGCCTCTACTCTCAGGCAGAACATCTTCAATGATATACTTCATCAACAACACACAGTGGTCACTCTTTCCAATTGGTGGTTCATACTCATTTTTTTCAATATCCAACACGTTATCCGTGAATACTAGATCAAGTAATGATGGCTCATCCCCACCCCTGGCCCTCGTTGGTTCCAGTACATGTTGGTGTAGGAAATTCCCTTGTACGCAATCTAGGAATCTTGCCCTGAATTCGTCCTCACCACTGTGTAGGTCAAGATTTATCCAATCTGTCTCTTCATGATTAAAATCTCCCATAATCAAAATCCTACATTTTCTCTCCCATGCCATGTTAACAACTGAGTTTATGACTTCAGTAGTACCTATATGACTTTCCTCATAAACTTCTAGCCTATGTTGGTTCCTTGGTGGATTGTATACAACAGTTATTATAATGCTCTCTGACCCAGTATTTATGTGAGCAACAAGAAATTCCTTGAACTTACTTTTTATAGCCAAGTTTATTTCTTCAACCTGAATCCTTTCACTTATGAGCAGTGCTATCCCTCCACCAGTCCTCTCAGATCTTTCAACCCTTAATATTCTGAAGCCCTTAGGAAAAACTGTGACTCTGATTATGTCCTCACTCAACTTAGTCTCTGTAACTGCTACTATATCTGCCTTAGTGTTTTGAATCCTATCTTTTAATTCTACTGCCTTACCATCTAATCCATCAGCATTTGTGTATAACAATCTTAATGAGTCCCCATCCCCTGAAATTTTTCTTCTCTCCTTCATTTCATTCCTCATTTAACCTTCTAGCCTCTTGCAACAAGTTTTTTTTTATCCTTTCCATCTCTTCCTGTGTTCTGTATCATCTAATGAATACTTCTTTGAATTCTTGAAGGTCTTTTAGACTTTTTTCCTAATCAATATTTCTCTACATGTGTCCCCTCTCTCAAAGGTTACTTTTTTTGGTCTCTGCTTTCCTTTCCTAGAATATTTACCTAGTGGTGAATGTTTACAATATCCCCAGGACCACAAACTACTCCAAGTTTTCTTATCAGGTCTACAAGCCTGGCTTTATTTTCTTCCCCTGCCATGTTGGCTTCTGGAATTCGCTTATGCCTGAGATTACCACTGTCTTCTCTTTATCAAGTGCCTGTTTAATCAGTGAATTTGCCCTTTCCTTCACAATGTCTTTCATTTTTTCGATTACTGTTTCATTATAGTCAACTGTTTGTAAGTTTTCCAGTGCCACCACCTTCACAGCCTCTTTTACTGCCACATTCCCCTTTAGTGCATCAGCAAAGGAAGTTTTCATGGCATCATGTTCCGTATTCAGCTCCTGAAACTCTTTTCTAAACTGATCAATGTATTCCTCAATCTTGACATTCCAAAGTGCAATCTCGTCTTTCTCAAAAGAGAGCAGTGAACTAACATTTAATTCATGTAGGTTGTCATTCAGCTGTTTGTTGTGCTTCTTGTTTAGGAATTCTGGTTTATAGTTCACTCTTTTCCCCTTCCAGCTTTTTTATTCATTTTTCGAATTAATTTCTCTCTTGCCCTTGTGCATTATTTGCTTCCTCCAAACATCTTATTTCCTCTCTTTCATTTCTCTATCCATACTCCGAAATTTATCATCAATGTTTATAACCTTTTGTCTCTAATTCCTTGATTTTCTGTTTTAATCTCCTAACAGCTACTCCTCCTCCTGCTACATCCCATGAAGATCCTCTACCATCCCTCCCTGACCACTGGATAGGGGGGGTGGGGTGGAACAGAGATGGCCTCATTTTCATGTTTTCCCTTTCACAGAATGTAGAGAGAAGAAGAAGAAGAAAAAAAAGAGAGAAAAGCTTCTACTTAAGCTTCACACATAATTTCTATATCTTCATATGAGTACTATTTAGTTACTCAATTCATCTCTTTTCTGGTGTGTGTGTGTGTGTTAACTGCTTGGTTGAAATTTTCCTTTAAAATAATCTATGAAGTTATTTCTCTCGTCTTGGTGATTTCCTTGGTATAAAGCATTTGAGTAATGAAGTGATATATATTTCGTCGGAAAAATATTTTCTGTTCATACAGGTTTCCTACTCAGAAAAAGAGAAATCTAATTATTATACAGTACTTTTATTCACCTTAATATAACCCACACTGTGCTAATCAAACCTAATTGAGATTTGTTTACAAAGTTTTGTCTTATTATGTCCTTGATTATAATCAGATTCTATTGATAGATCCATTTGCTAAGTTGTCTTTCCCTCATCATCCTTATTCATTATTGTTTTTATATTTTGCAATGATTTAATTATGTATTCCATTAAATGGCTTTATTCGCTTACATATTATCATCTATAAATGTAGTTGCAGGTGTGAAGTCTATTTAAGTTCCGTGGGTAATTTGTTCTGGGATATCATTGCATGTTTTCAGTATATATGAAAGTCTCACATATTTTACTCATATTTTCGTTTGCAGGTTCTATAATGACCGCAGACATCGAGAAGCAAGATAATACTCCGCTCATAACCATGACTGCCCCTAAATCTCAACCTGAAGAAGGCTCTGTCTACAAGGATATCATGGACCTCATCAAGGCGGATAATGATAACGGTCTCAAGAGCTTGAGAATAAAATACGGAGAGAATTGTGTCTTGCAACCTCGCCATCCTCCTGAATTGGCAGTGCAATCAACTACACCTCTACACATAGCAGCTGAAAAGGGAGCCCTCAAGTGTCTCCAATTTCTCTTAGATATTCCTTCCTCTCCCGATGTACTTGACTTACCTGATTATGATGGTAGAACACCTCTTATGGTTGCTGTTGCTAAAGCACAGCCCAGAGCTGTAGAAATGCTTCTGAAAGCAGGTGCTCATGTGAATGCTCGAAATAATAAAGGACAAAGCTCTCTCCATTTGTTAGTTTTTGCTCTTCAGAGAGAGGTTTTATCTGAAGTAGCTTTGCAAGAAATTTTGGATATTTTACTGAAACATGAAAATATAGATTTGGAACCTCACAGTGATTCAAACTTAACGCCCCTTGCTACAGCAAGTACTAGATTACCGGAGGAAGATGGAGCTCCTCGAAAGAGCCATCTTATTACCTTCTGTAAAAAACTGGTAAAAGTTGGAGCCTCCCTTAGAGCCAGTGCAGGAGATGGTACTGTTGAAGAAGTTCTTCAAAAGAAACGAGCTCTTACATCTATTTTGATGGAAATAATTCTGCCACCAGCACCAAGCAGGCCATTTGCCTCTGAGTTCTTGGACATGATCATCCTCGGAAAAAGTACGGATGAACTTAAAGACTTTTTAAAAAATAAAGACGCTCGAATAGCAGTGAATTATAGGCTAGGTTCACAGACTCTCCTCTTCCGAGCTGTCGATAAAGGCGATGAGGAGTTAGTAAAATATTTACTTGCGACTGGTGCAAATTCATGGGCATCTGAAGTTACAGGTGAATTGCCTATATTCCGTGCAGTTGCCAGAAGCAATTACAAACTACTAGATCACTTAATTAACCATATGAAGTCTAATAAAAAGGAGGTCGACTTGCAAGACTACACTTTTACATTAATCCAGAAACTGATGGAGAGTGCCAAAAAGGTAAAAGAGTGTACACCAGAAGAAAGCCAATCCAAGTGCTTAGAAAGATTACTAAAATCAGATGTTTTATTAAATTTAAACCAGGAGCGTATAGCTGGTACTTCGAAGACAACACCTTTGCACGTTGCTGCAAGTTTTAATAATCAAGAAGCCCTGAGTGCATTGCTGTCCCATGGTGCTTTTCTTGGTGCTAGAAGAATAGTCATGGGTAAAGACAATGGCCATGTTTTGAAAGCTCTTCATCCATCTACTCTCAAATGTGCAATGGATGATTGTATCTCCTTTCATGCAGAGAACTCAGATGTTGAAGAGGCAGAGAATGTTCTCAGTGAAGACTATACTCTTGATTTAGACTACAGATTCCTTGTTCCACCTGTAGACAAGGACACAAAAACAGAGGATGAAAGCAAAAATGAAATGGAAACTCTAATGGAAATTAGTAAAAGCAAGGTACATCGAAAAGCTATCAAACATCCTTTGGTGAGAGCACTTCTTTTTGCAAAATGGCGCAAAGCCTTACCTCTTTACATTTTCAATGTGAGCATATATCTTTTCTTTGTCTCCATTCTAACTGCTTTTGTGTATAACCTTAAAGATCTACGTATTCTTGAAGTCCGTCATGATAACACCTTAAATTCAGAAGGGAACAATTCTACTCTGGCTGAAGACATTCTAAGTAAGCAAAGCACAGTCAACATACTCAGGGGATTCCTAATACCTGCTGCTATATATATTGTGATCAAAGAAGTGTTCCAAATTGTCTTTTCTCACAATATGTATCTGAAAAATATAGAAAATTACCTCCAGTGGTTCTTGGTGATTGTTGTCTTCATATTAAGCTTCACACCCTTAGATGCTGATGTGACTCGACATTTGGCAGCTTGGGCAATGATTATTGCATGGTAAGATTAAACTCAATTGTAGACATGTTTCCAAAATGAATTATAACTGTAGATAACTTTTGCTAATCATGAGAATAAATATTTGTATTAAAAAGAAATGTAGCAAAAGTTTTTGGATATATTGTGAGGTACTCCTTTATTCAGACTCGAGCTAGAGTATGAGCAGACATGTGTTATGAGTTTCTTGATCAATCTTATCATCATTCTTATATTCAATGCATGCTATTTATGTATTTTTCTTATAATGGAATCCATTTGTCGTGGCCTCATTACTTAAAATTTGGTGGCTCTCTTCAGGTACGAGTTTGTGCTAACCTTGGGACGTGCTCCACCCTTAGCCATCTACATAACAATGTTACGCCACGTATCCTGGAACTTCCTCAAACTCATTTTCCTATATGGCGCTCTTATTTTATCCTTCACTGTTAGCTTCAACATTATACTACAGCCTTCAGTGGGGGAAGAGGTAAGTGCATTTTCAGTTAACCTGTAATGTATTAGTGTTTATGCTGTATGAATAAGACTGATCCCATCCCTTTTCCAGGATTCATTAGATCCTTGTGGCTGGGTTGGTAATGCACACGACTCTGATTTGTCAGGTTGTCATTTCAAGATCCGCCATGGTCTGCTGTTAAAAAGGGCATTCATAAAGGGTAACGGTTGCACTTGCCAAACCCAAAGTCCTTTGAATGAAGGCACCGTCCTAGCCTTTAATAGAAAAGGAGTTCATGACTTTATACCAGCTCATTAGATCCTTGCCAGCTAGACACATCAATCAGTGATTTGAAACATTATTGTAGGAGAGCTGTTGGAAGGGCAATATAGGCTAAACCAAAGCTTATGGTGAAAACTATTCCTTAAATGACCTCACACATTAAAGGTGATCTGACCAAGTCTAATGAGAAAAACAAGAATTGCTATGCAAGTGATGATACTATCCACTTCAGCCTGTCTCTAAGAGGCTTTATCTGAGATACTGTTCAAAGCGGTGAAGGAATTGAACTTTTTGTGTTTTGCTTTATTATTATTGTTTATCAGATGAATACATAATACTGTATTAACTTTTGTAATATTTTTTTTTATAAAAAGAGGGAAATGGAAGTACTTCTGCATTCCTGTTTTGTTAGGATCGTTTAAATAAAATCTCCTTAAAAATGCATTCATCTCTATTTGCCATATAAAAAGAATGATTCCCTTTCAGGACACAGATTTCCGCAATTTCTGGTCAACTCTTCCAAAGGCTATTGTCATGGCAACAGGTGAATTTGAGTATTCGGATCTGAGTGAACAGTTCTCTCGAAAGATTTTGTTCCTTACTTCTGCAGTTTTGATATTTCTTCTATTCCTGTTCCTCATCTTCCTCGTGTTGATGAATATTATGAATGGCCTGGCAGTCTCGGATACAAAGGTAAGGTCATAATTTTTTCCATAATGATAAGATAACTTTTGTATACTATTAATATTATAAATGTCTTGAATGGGATACCTTGGATCACATCTTTGATGTGGTGTGGAAGCATATGTGAGCCTATAACTCTGAGAGCAAAGCTGTTTGAAGCATTAGCTTCTTGTAGGGTCCCCCATGAATGTAAAACTAGTAGAATTTCCTTAACTGTAACAAACAACAAAGGTAGAAGGTTTACATGACAATCTGCCCAACCTCTCTCTTATTATTAGATATTCTAGGGCTAGAAATAAACAGTAAAAATATATATTATAAATGGGTTTCCTTCTCGTTGTTTCCTTATCCCTCTTAGACAAGTCCATTATTACAACAGGTGGGGAGTACAGTGTTGAAATTCCTTTATCCTCACCATTACATATGCAGTTAGTCTTCGACTTACAACAGGTGGGGAGTACAATGTTGAAATTCTTTTATCCTCACCATTATATATGCAGTTAGTTTCCGACTTACAACAGGTGAGGAGTACAATGTTGAAAATCTTTTATCCTCACCATTATATATGCAGTTAGTTTCCGACTTACAATAGGTGAGGAGTACAATGTTGAAAGTCTTTTATCCTCACTATTATATATACAGTTTGTCTCCGATTTACGACAGGGTTTAGTTCTGACGAAATCATCATAAACTGGATCCGTCGTAACTTGAACCAATACATCAGAGGGACCATAGTGTAGTAGACACATTCAGTGCATCATATGTCATATTAATTGCGTCCTTTTTTAGCCTTTATGGCAGACATTACATATTTTTTTATTATTGTGATCTGTTCATAAACATTTTCGGGGGAAATAAAGCTATACAGTAATTAGAAAAAAAGTTATACTCTGTACCAGTTTCCCTTGATATCAATTCTTAAGTTCTCC
>JAXCGZ010013962.1:0-42966 GCA_037179515.1 Halocaridina rubra | reverse complement strand
CTGCACTCAGTACATTCACATCCAGACCTCTTTCACTATCTCTCTTATCCACCACTACATTGTCAATCAATGTTCTATCTCAACTACTCTACCACCATGTACTCTGACCCGTGAATACTTTTACTGATCCTTCTTTTGAAGCACAGTATTAACTATTATAATCCTTCTCAGTACACATTTACATCATTTTCTCTCCACACTCATTTCTACCATAAACACCATCTGTCTTTCAGTCTATACAAGGGCCATATTCCCCTTTCTAAGGGGGGTGGCTGAGTCAGAGCAAAATATCTTGACTTTGTAGAATGAAAATACAGAGGAGAGGGATCCCAGTCCCCTTGCTGTACCCCACTTAGTTGACTTTCACGACACGCAGGATGTGGATGAAGTATTCTTGCCTCCCTCCCACAGGGGAGTTTTTTTTATGATTGTGACACCAACACGGGCAAAAAAAAAAAAAAAAAAATTCCCTCATCGGACCTGGGCATGAAGAAAACAAAATAAATAGAAACAAAGATGGAGAGTGTTTGTGACTTGTCATATGTGAAGGGATAATAAGAGATGTGTGACGAATATCCAAGAATATTCGGTGTTGATGTAGGCATACAAAAAGAACTGCAACTAAAGGAAGACTTAGCATCGAACTGTCCTGTACAGGCCTATTTAAGTCCCAAGGACCATCAGCCGTAGTATCCAAATGGGCGTCTGGTGCCATGGGCCAGCCTTCTACTGTTTATAAGCCATAATTCCCTATAACACTGGCCATTGTCTCATTTCCTGCTTAAGCTTTCGGATCTAATATCCACACCACATTCACTTTTTTCTTCAAGTCCTCCGTACATTTGCGGAAATCCTTCCCAAAGTTTTCTCTTTTCATCTCACTTCCTTCACGAGTGTGACCATACACACACATTTCAATCTTATTTTTACTCACATAGTCCTCAGTTACTCTTCCTTGCACTCACATTCTCCTCACTCACCAATAGATACCCTATTTACCACACCCTTAAAATTAACCTCGTCCTCATCTCTCCCAACTTTTTTTTCATCAAATGTTAAAACGTCTGCCATTCTTCTCTCAACCATGCAACATTCACCTCCCATTTACTCACACTGCAACCAGATGTATTCAAGGACTCAGTTACTAGGGTTATGACTGGAGTTTTCTTACCAAAATCCCCTTATGTGCCTTGAATTATCCCAGAATAGGCATTAGTATGGCTGTGAGAGATGTGAGAAGGCTGCCAGTGATAGGTGTGGAGAATGATGTGACAATTACGAGAGTGGAGGTACTCGTGGCTTTGAAAGTAATGAAAGCAAGTAACACACAGGGCTAGATGGGTATCATACAGAATGCTTGTCAAAAGGTGGAGGCAATAGTGGAATGTAAGATGAGGTTGTTGATTACTTGTCTCAGGAAAGGAAGGGTCCATGTTTATTGAAAAAAGTGCATGTTTACTACTATCATTATGTAAATGGAAATAAATTACAGATATTGCAGTTTTTGAGGGATTTGCTTGTTAAGTGTTGCTGATAAGGAACTGAGGGAATGATGAATAAGAAGAATATAATTTCAGGAGAGAAAGAGGGTGTGTGCATTGAGTGTCTGTGGTGAGACATGTGTGAAGGAAGTTCCTAGATAAAGGTGAGGATACTATTTGGGCTTTCATGGACTTGGAGAAAGCATGTGACAGGGTTGATAGAAAGGCGTTGTGGATTGTATTGCAATTGTATGGAATGAGAAAAAGTTTGTTAAATGTGGTCAAAAGTTTTTGTGTGAATAATATTGCTTATATGAATTGAGAATTGGAAGAGTGAGTTGTTGGAGGTGAACGTGGGCTACCTCAAGGATGTGTAATGTCGCCATGATTCATCAATGTGCATGTGGATGTTGTGGTAAGGGAAGCAGATTAAAATGTTGGGCAGGGGCTTTGATTTAGTTGGTGAGCATGGAAATTTGTGATAAAAATGCAGATATTTCTACAATGATGGCTGATTCTGAGACAGAACTGAAACAGTTGACGAGTAAGTCCGTAAGGCTGTTTGAGAGAAGGAAGTTGCTGGTGAATATTGACAAAAATAATGTCATAAAATGGACAAGGAGTGTTGATGTTGGCATACTGAATGTGAGTGAATGAAGTAATGCTTGAGGGATTTGAGCATTTTAAGTATCTGGGGTTGCATGTGGCAGTGATTGGATGTTGAAGTTAGCCATAGAGTGAAGGAGGTGAGTAAATGTCCAGGTGCGATGAGAAAGACATTAAGCAATGAATTCAAAGAGAAGGATATATAAGTTAATGCATGGAGCAGAGAAGTGGAATTAAAGAGAAGATGAAAGGAATGAATGTAATGTAATGAAGAAGAGGCATTTTAGAATTATGATAGTTGTGCCTTGAATTGAGGAGGGTCAGAGAACAGGTGTTGGAAGAGTATCAGATAAATTAGGTCACAGAGTACTGAGATGGTATGGACACATGGAGAGAATATGTGATGAACAGCTAGCAGAAAGAGTGTGGATATCAAAAGTAATTGGTGTAAAGTCGGAAGCATGACGTAGAATGAGTGATGGATGTGGCATAAAGAGCTTTGTATGCACAATGGATGCCGTTGGAGCAAGGAAAAGAGAGTATGAGAAATAGGATTGAATGGACAGAGACTCTGTATATGTGACACTTTCCTAATCGATTTTTTCGCTCCTTCTAGCCTGGTAAGTTGGGATGGTCGGGTGTGTGTGTGGGGGGGGGTTGTCATGAGGTCAAACTGTTGGGGTGGAGCAGCTACAGTTGGCCGGCCTTACAGCACGAGATTATTGCCTGCATACCATAGGGACGGCCCAAGCAGTGTGATGCCCTTTATTCCTTTGGAGTTAGAAGTTTTAACAGTTTCTTTCTCTATAAGTTAGCCTAATCCAAAATGAATGCACAGGAGAACACACACTGTGTTAAGTAATTTATTGAAAGCAATTGGATGCCCAAGTCCAACAGCTTTTGAACTAATTGCAGCATAACTCCTCCATCAAGGAAAAAAAACTAGTGTGTTTTATTTTGATGTATAGCTAAACAATGAATTGCACCTCCAATTCTTGCAGCCAGCTCATATGGTTGTTTTTGATGGAGGTGTTCTCATATAATTAGTTCTAAACCGTCTTTGGACTTGTGTATCTGATTTGGTCTCAATAAATCGTTTTGGATTATCTGGAAATGAAAATGGTGTCATAACCTGCCGATTTTTTTTTTTTTTTTCAACAAACTTGGCACAAAAGAAAATTTTGTGCTACTCTAGCGTGCAATCTACCTCACAAACTGTAGTCTGTTGTACTCTAATAAGCCTAAGAAGGTTAGGTTAAATTAGTTTGGATAGGTCAAGATAGGGTACAATAGCGTCTTGACCTAACGAAACTAATCTAACCTAACCTTGTTAGGTAAGGGTACGGTACAGCAGACTACAGATAGTGAATTAAGCTGCACACAAAAGTAGCACTAAAGATTTATATTGCAAAATAGAACTTAATAAGTTTTTATGTAAGGTTGCATAACACGGGAACTTTACTCTGTAATTTACTCTTAATAACAAACATGAGTTGTATAGATAATTTTCGAACACCCTTTATATATATATATATATATATATATATATATATATATATATATATATATATATATATATATATATATATATATATATATATATATATATATATATATATAATCATGACCAGTTAGAGAAAAATTATAAATATTTTTTTGTGTTGGTAATGAACGTAGAATTATTTGTTGTAGAGGTTAACTCCGCTATGGGAAGGAAACGAGACTATTGTAGTGAAGGAGGAAATCTCCTGAGCGGAATGAGGGAGTTTAAATTTACACACGACCAGTGCTGGCAAGATGTCTCAAAACCATGCGTCTAAGAAGTTCTCAGTGCCATATTTTTTTTTTCTCTCTCTCTCTCTCTCTCTCTCTCTCTCTCTCTCTCTCTCTCTCTCTCCTCTCTCTCTCTCTCTCTCTCTCTCTCTCTCTCTCTCTCTCTCTCCCTGTAAACCATGTTCAACTCTTGGTTTTGTATCCATTTGAAGCATTATTTGTATGAACTCATGTAATGTCTGACGCCTTGGCGCAATAAATTAATAAAATAAATAAAATAATCTCTCTCTCTCTCTCTCTCTCTCTCTCTCTCTCTCTCTCTCTCTCTCTCTCTCTCTCTCTCTCTCTCTCTCTCTCTCTCTCTCTCTCTCTCTCTCTCTCTCTCTCTCTCTCTCTCTCTCTCTCTCTCTCTCTCTCTCTCTCTCTCTCTCTCTCTCGTTCCGATAAAAATATCGAATCCTCCAAGAGTGGTGAATCAAGTAACCAGCATGTTTTCACAGAGTATAACCTTTCTAATACCGTATATATTAGCGATGTCAGTATTATATATTATACCTTATTGTGATATTTTATATATATATATATATATATATATATATATATATATATATATATATATATATATATATATATATATATATATATATATATATCTCAAAGAAAATTAAACACAAGCTAGGCAGCATTGACAAAGGGACAGATTAATTACTCACGATATTCAAATACTCTTACTGTGATGTTTACTAGATTTTATATTTAAATATTTTCCTTACATAAACCCCAAAATCTTACCCAGAATATATATATATATATATATATATATATATATATATATATATATATATAATATATATATATATATATATATATATATATATATATATATAATTGTAAATCACCTTTAGTTATATTTACCAGAAAGATTCAATATCTCTGCGAAGTTTCCAGAGTTGCTGGAGGATGGACCCCAAGCATCGTTATCTTTGGCCTCTACTTTTTACTTTCAGAGTTGACAGAGTAATACAATTTGGCATTTCCACATTCATAAAAGGATCTAACTTATGTATGTAGAGAGCTTCTAGAATTTGCATTCTTAAGTTAGATCCTTTTATGAATGTGCAATAATGTAGTAGGTTGGCTCATGGCACCAGCCGCCCGTTGCGATACTACAGCTGAAGGTTTTTTTGAACTTAAATAGGTCTGTCCAGGACAGTTCGATGTTAAGTCTTCCTTCAGTTACGGTTCTTTTTCTATGCCTACGGCGACACTGAATATTCTTGGATATTCATTACACATCTTTTAATATCCCTTCACATCTGACAAGTCATTACACTCCATCTCTGTTTCTCTTTACTTTATGTATTCTTCGTGCCCAGTCCCGATGAGGGCTGTTTTATTTTATAATTTTTTTTGGCCTGTCCTGGTATCACAATCATTCAAAAAAAAAAAAAATACCAAATTGTATTACTCTGCCAACTCTGAAAGTAAAGAGCAAAGGCCAGAGATAATGATGCTTGGAGTCCATCCTCCAGCAACTCAGGAAACTTCGCAGAGATACTGAATCTTTTTGGTGAATATATATATATATATATATATATATATATATATATATATATATATATATATATATATATATATATATATATATATATATATATATATATATATATATACACACAGTAATCCCTCGCTATTTCGCGGTTCACCTATCGCGGATTCAGTGCATCGCGGATTTTTTTTTTTTGGCCCCCCAAAAATATATATATATATATATATTTTTTAAAGATTATTGTGACACCAAGATGGGCCAAAAATTATAAAATAAAACAGACTTTATTAGGTTGTAAAGAGAAACAGAGATGGAGAGTGTAATGACCTGTCAGATGTGAAGGGATTATAAAAGATATGTAATGAATATCCAGCTCTCTGCTGGGTTTTAATATACCTCTGCCTTACTTTCATGATGTCTATTCCAATAATTCTGCTTAGATCTTATTGTTATTATTATTATTATTATTATCATTGGCAACAATAATTTTCCTATGATGATGATTGTGGAGATTATCATCATCATCATCATCATTATTATTATGGGCTCATCATTGTACATCTGTTGGCTTATTTACTTTTAATAACTGTGTAAAATGCCCCTCCCTAGTGTGGGGGGTTGGGTAGAATAGAATGTTGGAGAGAGAGAGAAAATCTTTAAGTAACTCTTGTTCATTCAACCAAAACTACATTATTTATAGTAAAAATAATGGTTTAATTACGAATTCGTAATAATAATGATAATAATAATAATAATAATAATAATAATCTCCCCAATCATCATCAAAGGAAAATTTTTGTTGCCAATAATAATAATAAGATCTAAGGAGAATTTTTAGAATAGACATCATGAAAGTAATGCAGAGGTATAGTAAACACAGCAGAGAGCTGGATATTACACATCTTTTATAATCCCTTCACATCTGACAGGTCATTACACTCTCCATCTCTGTTTCTCTTTACAGCTTGATAAAGGCCGTTTTATTTTATCATTTTTGGCCTGTCCTGGTGTCATAATCATCTTTAAAAAAAAAATTTTTTTTTTTTTTAGGTGTTCCTACTTCGCGGAAATTCACCTATCGCGGCCGGTCCCGGAACCGAACCCCCACGATAAACGAGGGATTACTGTGTGTATATATATATATATATATATATATATATATATATATATATATATATATATATATATATATATATATATATATATATATATATATATATATATATATATATATATATATGTATTACACACACACACACACCTTGGCTGTCTCCCCCAATAGGGGGGTAGCCAACATCAAAAAGGAAACAATAAGGGGATTACTTTGCTCTATGGACAATGACAAGGGAGCTAGCGACTGTTCAGGTGGCACTGCTTGAGTGCCACAGCCCATCCTCCCGGCTCTTTCACAACCTGCGTCGCTTCCTAAATGCCACCTCCCCTATTGCCCTTACCACAGGGCTACCTCTGTAAAATGCAGCTCCGTGGTAACAGCAGATGCCCATCAGAGCTGCGTCACAATCGCTCGCCTCTCATTCCCATTCCTAGCACACTCACATTCCATCCGGAACCGTCCTCATTTCTTGTACACCTCATAACCTTACTCTTTCCCACATTCACTCACAACTTCTTCTCTCACACACCATTCCAAATTCTGACACAGTTTCTCCTCTGAATCTGCCACCACCACAGTATCATCTGCAAACAGCAACTGATTCAGCTCCCACTCGTTATCATCCCCATCTACCATTCTCAAACCTCGACCACACACTCGCTCATTCACCTCTCTTACGACTCCATCAATATACAAATTGAACAGCCATGGTGACATCACACATCCCTGTCTCAGTCCCACACTCACTAGAAACCACTCACTCACTTCATTCCCTACCCTAACACAAGCTCTACTGCCCTCATACAAACTCTTCACTGCATGCAACACTTTACCATCAATTCCATATAACCTCTAAACATTCCACATTGACTCTCTATCAACTCTATCATATGCTATCTCCAGATCCAAAAATGCAAAATACACATCCTTACCCTTTGCTAAATATTTCTCACTTAACTAACTATAAAAATCTGATTTATAGAACCTCTACCTCTCCTAAAACCACTCTGCACTTCCGCGATCACATTTTCTGTCTCCTCCCTAATCCTATTAATCAGTATCCTACCATACACTTTTCCTTCCACACTCAACAAACTTATACCCCTCAAATTACTGGAGTCATACACATCTCCCTTACCTTTGTATAGGGGCAGTATACAAGCAATCACCCATTCCACTGGCACCATTGACAACATAAAGCATATATTAAACACTCATTAAGCATTCCAATGCAATCACACCCCCTTCTTTCAAGATCTCCGCTCTCGCACCATCCATTCCAGGTGCTATGCCTGCTTTTGCTTCATACAATGCCATTTTCAACTCCTCTCTTGTAATCTCTCTCTCATTTTCATCTCCCATTACTGGCACTTGAACACCCCCCACTGCCACTATAGCTGCCTCTCTATCTTCCTCAACATTCAGCAAGCACTCAAAATATTCTGCCCATCCTTTCCTTGCATTGTTCCCTCTTAACATCTTTCACTGTCTCTTCCATCCTTGATCCACCCTTCCTTACTCTATTCACTGCTTTCCAAAACTTCTTTTTATCCTCCTCATATGACCTACTAAAATCCTGTCCCCACCTAACATTTGCCAACCTCTTCTCTTCCTCTACCTTCCGCTTGATTTCCACATTTTTCTCCCTATATCTTTCATCCTTTTCCCTACTGTTACACTGCAGCCATTCCTCAAAAGCCCTCTCTTTCTCTTCCACCTTCATTTTCACCCCTTCATTCCACCACTCGCTGCCCCTCCTCATGCCACTTCCAACAAACCTCTTTCCACACACATCACTTGCATGTCCCACATCACATTCTTTCATCAACCCCCATTCCTCTTCAAACTCCCCAACTTCTCTTTCTTTCACCCTGCCATATGCCACTTTCAATCTGTCCTGATATTCCTGTCTCTTCTCTGGCTTTTTCAACTCTTCCACCTTCACCATTTCCCTTCTACATCCCCCCACTCTATTTCCCCACTCTTTTGCTACTACCACTTTTGCTTCAACCAAAAAATGATCAGACATCCCAGCAGCCACACCCCTAAATGCATGCACATCTTTCACTCTACCAAAATACCCGCCCAGGGTTTTTTGTCTCCTTCTTTTCAGTTGTTCTTCTGTTTTGCTAGCTGTATCTTTTGCCATTGTACTTTGAGAAGGTGACCAGTTGAGGACACGAAATTAATTTAAGTACTTTTTATATATTTATTTTCGTTGTTTTATTTAATGGGCTTTTCCTACCATTTTAGACTGTATGGTAACAGGTCAGTGTTATTAATATATATATATATATATATATATATATATATATATATATATATATATATATATATATATATATATATATATATATATATACATATACAGTATATCATTCTATTTCACAAGAAACACGTGAATATTCTGAATATGCGAATGGTTATGGCTACGTAAGGAAATTAAAAGAAAGTTTGAGATCCTAATTATATTGTACGTTCAAGTTTATTACTTACTTATCTTCAGAGGAATCTGATTTGTACAAACGAATGAAGAGAGATACTGTATATACATACAGAAAACAGGAGAAAAAAGGAATTATCAACCCATCATCGTAAGTTACGTTCAAGACTATACCGCCATTATGTTTTTTTAGTTTATTGAGGTGTGAATACCAAGTAAATAAGATACGATCAGTGGTAGGAGAAAACAGGAACATATTAAATTGCTTAAAAAGTAGTAACAATGAACAAAACTCACTAAATTTAATAATAATAATGATAGCAGTAATAATAGTAATGATAATAATAATTAATAATAATAATAATAGTAAAAATAATATTAGTAATAACAATAATAGTAATGATAATAATAATACTAGTGATAATAATTAATAATGATAAATATAATTGGACGGGGCGGGGGGACTGAGAATCCCCCCCCCCTTGTATCAACCTCCTGCGAGACGTCAAAGAAGAAGGGGAGTAGAGGGGAGAATAACTTCTCCCCAGTTTTCCTTCCTTGATGTCGGCTACCCCCCAATTAAAGGGGGAAACAGCCAAGGTATATGTATGTATGTATAATAATTATAATAGAATTAATACTAATCAACAATAAAAATAACAACAGTACAACAATAAGAAAAAAGTAATGATATGAACATTAATCACGAAAAATCAGAAAAAGCAAAACAATAAACATAATAATGATAATATTAGAAATACTAAATATAATGTTATTATAAAAACTAATAATATATCAGTTATAAAATTGAAAAAAATAATAGTAATAATAAAAGAAAGAAAATACTTAATAAAAAATTTTCTTTTAAGTAAGAATAAAGCAATTATGGATGTAAAGAAAAGAGTAAGATAAAATGAACTTATGTTATTTCCAAAATTACATTTTTCAAACTTGAATAAATCACACTTGATAATATGGGATCAATTACAAGTAAGACAATTTCGAACGTTATATTTATGTTGACTAACTCGGAATTTGAATGAATTGCTAGTCCGGCCAACATCATTCTTATCACAATCTTTACATGGAATATTATATAAAAGATTAGAAGTGGCAACAGAACTATTTTTAATCAACATGTTGCAAAAAGTATTTTCATATTTGAAAACTAAACGGACATTTAATGTTCTCAAAATCTTGACTAAACTATGACATCCTTGAAAAAAGGGGAATAATTAGGGTATTATTAAAATTCAAAGCATATTGCAGTTGCAATATGTCAAGATTGCCGAGATTTTAGAAACTTGGAGCTGAAACTTGAAAAGTATCATCTATGTTCCACGTTCACATCTCCAGCATGCATAAACTGAGAAACAACGTCCTCTATTTATGGCTAAACTGCAAAACTTGGTTATGTTTAGTTGGAACCAAGAGCATTATTATTCATTTCAGTAATATGGAATGCATTTTTTTTTTGGTTTTGTGTAGAGATATAAGTATGTATCCTATGTAATAACGTAAAAGACCTTTTTCAATGTTTCCATTGTTTTTCGTGATTGCAGGAAGTCAAAACGGCAAAAAACCCAAGAAAAGTATCTTTCGCACTATCTTCTGCTGTTGTGTGTCTGGTGAAAATGAAAATAGTGGCGCACCAAATGGTGTTTGTGTCTCCGAAGATGTGCCGCCATACACTCATCTGCCGCCTCCAACAGGACCCCAGAGACATCTTTTGGCCACTGTCACTCACAGAGATATGCACAAGAAGTGCATGGTCATTGATCTTGATGAAACTCTTGTACACTCCTCTTTTAAGGTAGACTATAACAAATCTACGCATTCCAATTGAAGACCCGTAATTTTTTGGTAGCTTCATTCATATTGCATATTTTTGTTTTTTCCCAGCATAGCTGCTTAAGTATAAATTCTTGTACCTTGTTTTCTATAAGAGAAAGCAATAAAACTACACTTTACTAATCTAGATATTAATATTTTGTATCTTAATTTCATAAATTTTTGGTTTTCAGAGACATAAAATGTACACATTTATAGTATTCAGTATACAGTACTGTATTTACGATTTAAAGACCTCTTGAGTCATATTTCCATATTGAAATTTTTTATTATATATATATATATATATATATATATATATATATATATATATATATATATATATATATATATATATATATATATATATATATATATATATATATATATATATATATATATATATATATATATATATATATATATATATATATATATATATATATATATATGAATCCTATTTTGCCCCTTGACCGAGATTTGAACCTAACACATATTTACTGTGCCAAGGCGCTACTAACTACACCACTAAAGGTCTAAGAAAGAAGCCAACCTCAAAGCTTAATTGCTTTGCTAGGACTTAACACACTCTTTCTGAATGTCTTTTTGTTCATATTACAGCTTCTTCCAACCTCACTCGTGGCTCTGTTTTCACTTTGAATTAAACTCTCAATCTATATTGGTATCAATAACAATCAAATAAACACATTAACATTTGTGAAAACGTGAATCCTATTTTGCCCCTTGATCAGGACTCAAACCTAAGACAAATAATTATTGTGCTAAGGCACTACCAACGCCACCACTGAAGGTCTAAGAAAGAAGTCAATCTCAAAGCCTAACTGCTTTGCTAGGAGTGAACGCATTTTTTCTGAATGGCTTTTTGTTAATTTTACAGCTACTCCCCACCTCACTCGTTGCTTCATTTTTGCATTTAATTTAATTTCCAGTCTATATAGTCATCAGTAACAATCAAACACGTTAACATATGTGAAGACGTGAATCCTATGTTTCCCCTTGATCGGGACTCGAACATTAAACATAATTACTGTGCTAAGGCGCTACCAACTACACCACTTAAAGTCTAAGAAAGAAGCCAACTTCAAGGCTTAAACATTCTTTCTGAATGCCTTTTTGTTCATATTACAACTTCTCCCAACCTCACTCGTGGCTTCATTTTCGTATTTAATTCAAATCCTTATCTATATAGGCATAAATAGTAATCAAGCACATTAACATATGTGAAACATGAATTCTATTTTGCCCCTTGACCGGGATTCGAGTCCTGGCCAAGGAACAATATAAGATTCATGTTTTCACTTATGTTAATGTGTTTGATCACTATTAAAGTTTAAAGTTAAAGTTTGCAGTTTTAGCCCTCCTATCAGAGGCATCGCCCCTGCTCTGGCGGGTGTCAGCCGGTGCAAGCCCCAACCCCCCACTGTGGTGTTCAACCACAGCAGTAACCTTCCCAGTAAACAGCTTAAACTCTCGGTTCTGAACGGGAACCAATCTGTCGACCTCGCGAATGCGAGGCCAGCGCGTTACCACTGTACTAGCCAGAAGGCTATATATTGATTGGGAATTGAATTAAATGTGAAAATGAAGCCGCGAGTTAGGTTGGGAGAAGTAATATCAACAAAAGGGCATTCTGAAAGAATGCTTATGTTAATGTGTTTATTTAATTATTATTGATGCCTATATAGATTGGGAATTGAATTAAATGCAAAAACAAAGCCACAAGTGAGATAAGTAGAAGCTTTAATTTGAACAAAAAGGCATTTAGAAAGAATGCGTTCATTCCTAGCAAAGTAACTAGGATTTGAGGTTGGCTTCTTTCTTAGCCCTTCAGTGGTGTAGTTGGTAGCACCTTGGCACAGTAATTATGTGTCTTAGGTTTGGGTCCCAGTCAAGGGGCAAAATAGGATTCATGTTTTCACATATGTTAATGTTCTTTATTTATTATTAATGCCTATATAGATTGGGATTTGAATTAATTGCAAAAACGAAGCCACGAGTGAGGTTGGTAGAAGATGTAATATTAACAAAAAGGCATTCAGAAAGAATGCATTAATACCTAGCAAAGCATTTAAGCTTTGAGTTTGACTTTCTTAGATCTTCAGTGGTGTAGTTGGTATCTCTTTGACACAGTAATTATGTGTTAGGTTCATATCCCGGTCAAGAAGCAAAATAGTTTAATGTTTTCACATATATTAGTTTTTTTTTAATATATATATATATATATATATATATATATATATATATATATATATATATATATAATAATTTATTCATTTCATATATGTGGAGCAACAATATTTGTGGGTTATGTCTCCTAGCACCTGCCCACTCAGCCTTGGGAATGGTTGGCCATTTGTGAAACCTTGAGCTCAGGAGCAAGAATAAGAATGCATATGTAATAATAATAATAATTATTATTATTATAATACTAATGGCAATATATATAATAGTAATAATAATAATGGTGGTAATATTGATGATATGATGTAAGAGTCGACTAATTGGGGCGGAGCAAGCTGACTGGAAATCCCCTCCTCTCTATATTCTCCTCCCAAAGAGTCAGAGTATTTTGCCTTGATTCACCCACTCTCCTTATAAGGTGATAAATGGCTCGTGTGTCTGTATAATATATATATATATATATATATATATATATATATATATATATATATATATATATATATATATATATATATATATATATATATATATATATATATATATATATATATATATATATATAATTTTTTTTTTTATTACAGCCCATCAGCAATGCTGATTTCATAGTTCCTGTGGAAATTGATGGAACCATCCACCAAGTTTATGTATTAAAGCGACCCTACGTTGATGATTTTTTACAAAAGATGGGAGAGCTCTATGAATGTGTACTCTTCACTGCTAGTTTGGCAAAGGTAAGGTTATATTAATCTTTATTATATTTAGCAGATTGCAACAGGCAATTAAAATTATATTGCATATAAATAATTATTTTATTAAGAGTAAGAATTATGTAAACGAATTATCAGAGCTGTTGTTTAAATTTAAAGATGTGTATTTCTGCGTTTCTATATCAGTATAATGTCACCAGATACACTATTTGAGAAACAAAGAGTTAAAAAGGTAAGTGATTTTCTCCATAACAGAGATATTAATGACTTGAAATTATTCTTAATGTGTAGTTGGGATTTCTTTTTAGTATTTAAGTTTGCATATATCCTATTAAAGAGGTTTCCTTTCATAGGATTGTAAATGTTTCATGCATAATGCTAGTACTGTATATACTTATATCTTTAAAATTCTGAAGATTGCACTGCTTTATTCAGAAGTATTCATTTACAATACAGAAGCTGAAGGTATAAAATCTTTAAAATACTTAGTCAAATCCAGAATGTTTTACCACAGTGAACGAAAATAGTAATTCGCATTCGTAGATGTTGTATTAAAATCTATTATAGAGCTTAACGCTACCTCTCAAAATGACAGCTTTGAGTCATTTTTTCAGAAAATGTTAAAAAAAGGATGTTCAAACCACGGAGACATGATTAAATAAGGAGAATCTAAACACCGAAAATCACGACTTTCTAAAGTCTATATTAATAAAAGAATTAATGTTGCATATTTTCTTAACATATAAGCATCATGTCATCAATTCAAACGAATTGTATTTGGAAAAAAAGAGAAAACTTGAATAACCTAATCTTCAAAATTAAAAACAAATTAAGTCCTTTTATCAGAAGAATATCAGAAGCTAGATAAATGCACAATTTATTCTCAATAGACACTTAATAAGTTTACTAGAACAAGGTGTAGGCAAATGTATCTTTAATACATATAATATTAGCATATGCTGTAAGTCGTCTTTAAAAGACTATTGATTGTTTATTAATTTAAAGCCATATCAAATTCGTGTGCATCTTTTACAAAAGAGTATTTAAACTAAATTTGGGCTACCTGGACTAGGACAGATGAGGATAAGAAAGACTGAGCGCCAAAATATATACAATATTTTATGAAATGAAGTACCATTTAGTTTTGTATTTCTGCAAAATATGTCTCCTAAATAGAAGCTAAACTAGAAAAGACACTTTTAAAAAAGTACCGAATAAAACACTAAGCGAAAGGAAACTAGACTGAAAATGAAAATATCCCATATGAAAAGGGACATTGATATTAAGTGATGCATGAGACATTGTGTCTATAAAACAAAGAGAATATATTTTAAGCATAGTTTTACATTTAAAAATTATGTAATCACTTGAGTTCAAGACAAGTGATTGTGAATAATCCAATGTACAAAATTCTTTGTAAAAACATACATAGATCACAAGTTAGGAAAAAATTGCCTTTGCCAGCCAAAGATTCGTAGTAGATACTTGAAGCAGTATTATATAAATAAACATATTACAAGTTTATTTATTCCAATAGAGAAATATTATTACAATCTTTTAAAATACTTAATGAAAGTAAAGAAAATCAAACTACAACTTTTCTGATATGCTCATATCAATACAGAATATGAGTTGATTAAGAGAAAGATGTATAAGTAAATGTGTGTAGAATATTATAAAACAGTGTAAAATTTTTGTGGTTTTACAAACAATACATATACAGGGGGTCTTTGTATTACATCAGAATTATGTTCTTGACAGCTGACTTAACCCGGATGTTAACTTTAGTCGGAAAACACCTAAATCAAACCTGGTTCCCCGCCAGTGTTAGAAATCAATACTCTAAAACATAGAAAAATAATCTCGGTTCTTAATCTAAGACATAAAAATAGTAAAACTACACTATACAGTATTGCTTGCCTTTATTGTGTAATCTGAAACATAAAAATAGTAAAAGTACACTACGGTACAGTATACAGTATTGGTTATATTTACCCGTGTGGTTGGCTTGCATGCTGGAAGGGGTGTTGCAAGGGAGGGAAAGACAAACAGGCTCATAAGTAGTAGGAATCTGGAGAGGCAGGTGCTGAAGAGACTGGGGCAGGTGAGTCTGGAAAGATAAAAGAACCTGCAGCAGATGCTGGAGATCCTCGGGCAGGTGAGTCTAAAGAGTCACCTGGGATAGAGGGTACAGGGTTGTTGGTGGGGGCTCTAACTTCACGAAGAAATGGTTGAGGCGAGTCTGGAAGGATGCCATCTTCCAAATTTCCTTGTAACACCGTAGGGCATCAGTGATCACTCTGACGACCTTAGTGTACCTTACAGTTTTGGGGTCCTTTGCATCGAGCTTTGCCAGCCTTTCCTCTATCAGGGCCGACAATTCTTCTAATTCACTGGTTGTGAATCTTTTGGGCTCTGGGGTTGGTATTTCTTCTTCCTCTTCAACCATCTACTTCTCCAGTTGAATGAGGTCCTCAGCAGATAACTCCTCTCCATGAGATTCCAACTGCTCTTTTACATCATCAGGTTCCACCTCCAACTTGAGCTCCTTATTCAGGGTAAGTACGTTCTTGGTGACTGCCTCAACTGTCTCCTCAAAGCCACAGAAGTCATTCACAAACTGAGGGCACAGTTTTTTCCATACCCCATTCAAGCTCATCTACTTAACTTCCTCCCAAGAATCAGAAATATTCTTCATTGCCTGAAGAATATTGTACAACTCCCAGAATTGAGATCCAAGTTCTTGTCCTTTTCAGTTGCCTTGGCAGCCATAGCGATTCTCCTTCGGAGGTAGTAGGCCTTGATGGGGGCAATGACACCCTGATCCATTGGCTTTAACAGTGAAGTGATATTAGGTTGAAGGTAAACCAATTTGTTATTAGGCTGAGAGTCATCCAAATGGGGAGGGGGTTACCTAGGGCATTGTCCAGCAATAGCTATGCCTTAAAGGGCAGACCCTTGGATGCACAGTACCTCTCCACTTTTAGCAAAGAAATGGTTGCAGAACCAGTCCTCAAAAATCTGAAGGGTTATCCAAGCCATCTTGTTCAACTTCCAGGCTAGTGGCAGTTGACCCTTCCAAATGCCCTTGACTGCCCCTGGGATTATGCCTAGTAAACCGACAGTTATTTCAGCTTGCAGTCTCCAGCAATATTAGCCCCCGAAAGCAAAGTCAGTCTCTCCTTGCTGACTTTATGGCCTGATTCTATCTTCTCCTCCTTGGCAATGTACATACAACTAGGCATACACTTCCAAAACAAGCCAGACTCCTTCACGTTAAATACTATTTTGGCACGGTAGCCCCCCCCTCCTTAATTATTTCTGCTAACACTGGGAACCTCTTTGCTGCTTTTTCATCACCACTAGCAGCTTCACCTTGCAACCTTAGGTTATGCAAATTAGCACGACTCTTAAAACAATTAAACCAACCCCTACTGGCCACAACTCTTCATTCACTCCCTTCCCCTTTTTCTGTTTTTATGGCATCAAACAATCTCTTACTGGGATGCGCCGTCAATATTGGTCATCAAACCAAAGCACTAACAATCACTCCATCTCGATCATAAAGTGACTACATTGCTTAGTCATCACAATGGACATCATAGGAGTAGAACTTGTCACATGTTCAAGGATTCGAACTTTATCCTTTATGATATTTGCCAAGGTTGTGTACTGCCACTGTTCACAGAACTTTCTCCCTTATCTGAGCGTTTTGCTATTTCTACTTTCACTTCCAAAGTGATGGCTTTTAATTTCTTCGCAGCGCTGCCACTTGAAATATCACCACTACTCTTTTGAGACATAGTATGGTCAATATCAAGCAAACACGAATGAAACCAACGAGAATGTAGATGAGCACCAGAAACAATATGTCGGACGAGAGTAAGCTGAGTGGGTGGCTCTTCTTTGTCTTCTAATCCCTTGTGACGATGTATTCTTTTTCGACAATCAACAAACTATTTTGCATAAAATGTATTTACTGCTATGTGTTTGGTAATTTTGTAAATAAATTCAGTATAATCCTTCTATATAACCAAATACATAAACAAATAAATGAAGAAAGCCATTAACTTTATATATATGAATACAACTGTGCTGCTAGCTGTGTATTCTCCGCCGCACTCACAAGCTGTTTAGTGCTCAAGTTTGGATTTACTGCACAAGCCAGGTAGGTCAAAAAAATTATTTATTAAGTTATTAATTATTTATTGGCCTCCGACATAGCGGCGGAATGACGTAAAATGGGGACCCCCTGTCCAATCCCCCTTGTAAGGGGATGGCTGAGTCAAAGCACCCACATTTACCTGAAGCTAAGCTTCCTTCGAACTATCCTCTCAGCTCTTTGGGGATAGAGGGTTGCCACTATTCCCCCCACCAGCCTGCGTGAATCACCTACTGCGTTAGTGGTTCTAATATTATTTAATTGGTACCAGTATAACTGGTAGGGGAACTCTTTTATTCCAAAACCCATGCCATGGAGCGTGATGAAACACATTACATACTATTCAATAGTACCAAAGAATCTGAGGGTATTGAATCCCATTCTCTTCAGAATGAGAAATAAAAACACGAGAGAGAAGGCTACAATCTTTTCAGGTGATACTGGTAAATGCGTAAGGTCATTATAGACTTTGTGCACATTGTGTATTTTCTCTTTAATTATTTTTACGTATGTATTGTTGCCTATAGCAGATGTGGTTCATTATCATCATTTTCTTGTTTAGTATGCAGATCCTCATACTGGTAAATGCGTAAGGTCATTATATACTTTGTGCACATTGTGTCTTTTTTTCTTGAATTATTTTTACTTATGTATTGTTGCCTATAGCAGATGTGGTACATTGTCATCATTTTCTTGTTCAGTATGCAGATCCAGTAGCTAACCTTCTTGACAAATGGGGAGTGTTCCGTGCTCGTCTTTTCCGGGAATCTTGTGTCTTCCATCGAGGCAATTATGTTAAGGATCTTAGTCGTTTAGGGCGAGATCTCCACAAAGTAGTGATCATGGACAATTCACCTGCATCATATATCTTCCATCCTGACAATGCTGTAAGTATAACACCTTGATGTAAGTGACGTTGCATAAGCAATTGAGTATGAACAATAAGGAAATCCTTTTGTTGTCATTGATTGTACTTGATAAGATTGAATACTGAATACATTAATTGTGCATCATATTATCAGCCAGAAAATTATGTTGGTTTCTTGCTGTACCTCATAGCTCTCAGCAGTGGCAAAATTGTTGGCATTTAATTTAGGTAACTGAACAGTATATTATTTACTGAATTTTTTTTGTGATGAAGGTTATTTGATTTGATATGGAATTAACTTTTATAAAGGTAATGTAATATAATCTTTCCTCAGGTTCCTGTGTCTTCTTGGTTTGATGATATGAGTGACTCTGAGCTTATCGATCTTATACCATTCTTGGAGACACTGAGTAAAGTGGACAATGTATACAGTGTTTTACGAAACTGTAACAATCCATTAAACTCTCAGCCTTCTCCACAGCAACAACAGGGAAATCAAGTTCTCTGTCAATTACCCCAGGGACCCATGACTCAAGTTCAATCTCCGCAGCTCATATCGCAGCAGCAGCAGCAGCAGCAAACACAAGAACAACAACAGCAAATACAAAAGGATTATGAAGAAACCAAGGAAGGCCCTTCATGAGAAATGGAGGAGAGCACTGGTAGGCAGGATCCATAGGAGGGACTCCATGTGACGAAAATAGTGAACCCTTCTGAAGCCCTGCTTGTTTCTCCAATATCGTCCTTTTTCCTACTCTACTTTCAACCTAACTCACACCAATTTGTTTTAACCCTGTCCTTCCCGACTATTACCACTGCCCTCCAAGTTACAACTGCCCTCTTTCAATTACCCTTTTGACACACCTAGGTCTGCATACCTTTTACCTGATCATGGTATATGGGGCACTTGAGACTCAGAACGGATCATATGCAGTATCAGGTATATCAGTAAGCTGATAATAGAAGTACAGTTTTACTCCAACACCGTCTTAAATCAACGACATAACCTATCCTTTTCCTATGGAGGTAAATTTGTGGTATAACCAGCCAGTGACACTTTAAACTAGTCGGGGTTTTTAGTGGAACTCTAATAATACTTGGAGTCCCTTTCAGGGTATGACTACATAATTATTTGGGTTAACCAGTGATCGGGTGTCGGCATCCATGAGTGCTTCAAGCAGTGAGGAGAGTGCTACACCTGAGAACATGTACCTGTCCATGCCAACCTTGTTGTTTTGTAACTGGAATGAAGCATATGATGCTCCCCGCAAAAATATATCTAAGATGGAAAAAGGATTTGTGAGAGTACTTGTAGTAAATATTACTGGGTCTTTTGGTCTCAGTCATTTTTTGTCCCCTTTTTTTTTATTTCTACCCAATATGAGATAAAAGTGCCAAGAAGAAACTGACGCACCCTCTCAATGTCGTCATATCATGGAATGATAATAATGTATATCTTTGGCAATCATACTGATATATGTATGATGTGAAGCAGCTCCTACTTTTAGTCCTATAATATTTTTTTTTTCATATAGGAAGTAGAGCATAGATTGTGTGCTTTATTATTATTATTATTATTATTATTATTATTATTATTATTATTATTGACACTATACCTTCCTATTTACAAAGCTTTTTGTTTCACTTTTATTTTTGTGAACAAATAATTGTGCCAATGCTGAGTTTTCCCTCATGTTTCTATTTCCAATCACCATGATGGTGGGACAGTCGGGGCGTTCTGCTGTCATTAGTAGTTATTTAATAATGATAATATGGATATTTAGGATATATCCAATACTGCCTAACCTCCCATCTCGCTTTTACTTTCTTCTATTACTCTGTTAGATTAGCCATAACTTTTATTTAATGCTGAGTTAAGGTGATTGGGACTTTTTTTTTTTTTTTTTTTTTCTCTGAGAGTAGTAAGGGTCAGGCACTGAAGCAATGGGGGTTGGCTGGCCAACACATATTGTGCAAAAATGGAACGCATGCTTTCAATGCACATGAAAACCTAGATAAGTAAGGCGGCAGATCGAATCTTGTATTCACTCGAGACGTCCATTTGCCCTGCGTGGCACATATTGAAATTAACTTCCCTCTCCTCTTTGTAATGTATAATCTTATTATACTATATATATAGATGAATTATATATAGTGTATATATTATTATAGATATCATTATATACATGTATAATTTTTTTAATCAGTATATATTACTTATTAAATAAGGACAGTCATGTTGAGTATATGAGAGTTTTACTCCCTCTATTTTTTAGTTTTCTCACTTTTTGCTCTTCAAACGGGTAGGAGCATTAATAGTTACCTGAGACTTTATTTTGCCTTTTAGAAAACATGTACTTCACTCAGAATATCTTTTTATCTCACTCAGGCTTTGTTATATGATGCAACCATCTGCAAATGTTGGAATGGCAGCAATAATACCATTATGTAGTAATTCCCACTTTGACTTTTTCCTTGTTTTTTCTCTTTCACTTGTTCCCTAACTTGATTTTTCCCTAGCTCAGTAGTGATAATACCACTGAATCTATTTCAATCAGGAATGGATACTATACATCTTTCATTTATTGTGAATGGATTGCAAGCTTTTTTTACTTGTTTCTTTTATTGAATAATATATATTACATCCTTGGTTATATTGCCAGGATGCTTAGACACAGATACTCAAGTTTCTCTGGAGATTGCCATCTCAGTTGTTCGTCATCCTCAGAAAACAGGAATGAATTTAAAAAGCATAATACATTGCGACTCCTTTCTAATAAATTTTTTTGCATTGTACTTCTTTTGTTTACTGGCTTTTTCATTTGAAAATGTCTCCAATTAGTAATAATAAAATGGTATGTCAATATCTCTTTACAATCTGGTATGGTTGATGTTGCTAAATGTGGTATTAACTATTAGATGTGAGCATTGCCTTGGTGCTTTTTAAAAATAATTATAATAATAAATGTATTCTGTGATAGTGGGATAAGAACTGTCAGAATGCCAGATATTGTCGGTGTGTGTGTGTCCATGCACATTAGAGAGAAAAGAGGACAGGATGGAGATTTAAGTTTGAGGTTTTTGGAATTTTTATTTATTTATGCATAAAAGATATATATATATATATATATATATATATATATATATATATATATATATATATATATATATATATATATATATATATATATATATATACTATTTATATTTTAAAGGTTTTATACACTCACTCTTCCTCCTATCCTCCTCCTCCTCCTTAACATTTTATGCACGATATGTTTTAAATAAGGAAGAAGCTTGCAAATATTTTCGTATTCTTTTTTTTTTCTACTTTAAAAATAGTTTTATTATTTTTTCCTCATTTTTTCTTTATATATATATATATATATATATATATATATATATATATATATATATATATATATATATTATATATATATATATATATATATATATATATATATATATATATATATATATATATATATATATATATATATATATATATATATATATATATATATATATATTATATATATATATATATAATTGAAACCTCTGATGAAGCCATCTATTTATTATTATTTTCTTATCGTTTCTTTCTCAGGAAAGGTATTATTTTTATATCTTCGCTTGCAGTTTTATGTTATCTTCCTAAAGTATGATTTTTTTTTTTCATGTTCACATCTCTGTCATTGTGTTTACCTTTTATGAGTTTATTTTGTTAAATTATGAATCATTTAGTTTCACTTAGTTATGTTTTTTCTGCTTATATTTTTCCCTTCATTTTGCCTGGGAAAGCAACAACGATCTGCCAACCTTATTTATCTGTTAGAGAGTGCCTGTGCCCTGGTGATTAAAGTTGAATTTGTTCCATGTTTGAAACCACCAGCCCTAAATCCATGGTCAGCACACCTACTCACGTGTCACCAACACCTTAGATCCTCATGTAACTGCCACCATTGTTTCCTTCCATGCATTGGTTTTATGTCTCCTATATTACTGGATCAACTGATATATCCTTTGCTAGATATGAAAATTATTACTTATGGAATATTATCTTGTAAACAGTTAGAGACAGATACTTTGTAATTAACTTTTGGTAAAAGCTTTGTTGTAAGAGTTTTTTGTAATGACAATATTTTTTATATACATTCGAGGTTAAATATTGTAAGTACAGTTTTTTAAATCCTGATGAGAGGCTTAAAATTACAAGTCTGTGATGGATGCAGGAAGGAATTCTTGAGATTATTTTTTTTTTTGTGCATGTTGAAGAAAGTTGTCTATGTGATGGGTGTTTCTCTTATTGGTTTTGGGGTGCTGGTGGGATGCAAAAACTCATAAAGAAACTAGAGAGAGGGAGAGAGAGATATTTTCATCTTGTGTATTGTTATTGACTGAAGCTCCTCTGTATATAGTTTCCACTACTTCGCTGTGGACCTTGCGAGGCAATTTACCTGCAGCCTATGTCGTAGAAAAAGTTTTATCAACATGTACAGTACAGTGGCCTTATTATTGTTAATGTTTAAAACTATGTTTTTTACGAAATGGATTCTTTAGAGATTAGAATTTATGAATAATATCTTTAATAAGAATTATTATACTTAATACAATTGAAAGTAATATAACACTATCTGTGCAAAATAGTGGAAGTAGTTGTTTCTCAGCAGAGCTCCTCTTTACAGTGTAAGCTGAAAAGTGAAGTTTTGATATTTTGTATTTGTTTACTGTTATCAAGGAGCTGAGCTGCTTTATTATGCTATATTTTACATACCTTGAGCATTTACGAGATCAGTTTTCATCTTAAAAAGTTTGGTTGGACAATCAAAATGTTTAATGTTAATTCAAAGAGATTTTATTAGGATTACCATCTTGCATAGGACTCATGACCTCATCATCTGAAACTTTGAGCCCTGGAACAGGGATAGTTGGGCAACTACATGAAACCTTGTTTAATTAAATCATGCAAACATGTTAGGTGTGTTTTTTCTGATATTGCTCAGGATATGAGCTTTGTTCTACTTTTTTCCTCCTTAATGTTTCCGCTGCAATGCTGGATCTAACTATTTATCTGAGGTGAACATAGCAGCCCTCTATGTTGTTGCTTTCTTGAAATATTAAAATGCATTGAGTAGTTTTCCCTTAATCTAAATGTAGTTTATATAGTGATATTTTTCTTTATCCTACTATAACATATTGTAACCAATATTGCAGTGCGATAGTATTCCAGTTTAAATACTCAGCTTTGGTAAAGCTAAGAAATAAGACTGACTAATCTGATGATTTGCTAATGAAATTTGCACTATTACAGCAACCAATTTTGTTTGAGGCAGGGCTATGTTTATCTATAATATGGGAAATGTATTGATGAATTTCTTAAATTTAGTGGTTAAAGAGCTTATATATTAATATTGTTATTATTTCTGTGTGAAATAACGAAACTACGGTAACCTGAGGTATTTCTTAAATAAAACTGTAAGAATATTATCCCATTGATCATGTCTTCCTTCTGTCCATATTAATGTAGGGTTGTCCCTGTTTCATGGCTCGACTACATCCAGCTCAAGCCACAACACAAGCACATGGGATCAAAATTATATACTGAGTGGTCAGTGGAACACGTATCATCATGTCAAGTAATATTTTTCTTTCTTTTGCGATAGCTGCAAAAATTATATATAGGGAAAAAATTTGGTCACAAAATGTTTTATACCATGAGAAGCATTCACTGTACAAAGTGATTTTAAAGATTTAAGTAATCATATTTAATTTTCAGATGCAGTATACATGTAAAGAAAATAAATTTGTTTGATATTGTTGTTGTTATTCTTCACCTCTGTGTTTTAGATTTCTGTATAGATTTGTTACAACTGTGATAGAAGTTGAAGTAGGGAGAGTTTTTCTATCACCCAGTGTTAATACCATGGATATGAAATGCTATATCTGATCTCTCATCTTAGAATCATCTCTCACGCCTCTACATTTGTTTTGCATAGAGTAGAGCATTTTGAAGTTATGAATAAGGTAGCAACTTTGTTAACTAAATAAGTAGCAATATTACCTCAAAATTTAAATACTACTAAATTTAGTTACGTGTATGTAGTCTGCACATTCAAATGGACTTTTTTTATAAGGAGCACAGATATATTGTGAATTTTTTTTTTTTTTTTTTACTGATCACCGGCAAGTAATTTGTTGATTACTGTTAGAAAATACTTGCTTTCTGTAAATTATGTAGCACAAGGTGGAGAACTTGCTTCAACTGATGAATAATGGATCTAAATCGCCTTAAATTCCGTCAAGTACCCACTGCACTTTCATGAGTATAGCACCTTGGTATATAAAATATGGTTTTATGTTTTTCATGACTAAGATGCATACTTGAATAGTGTTTGGTGGATGTGGATGAGTGATATTAGTGTTCTATGGACACATATTTATTACGTGGCTGATGAGACATGACTACTCACAAGAGAGTGCAGAAATCATAAGGAAATACAGTACATAGGGGAAAACGTATCATAACAGTCAATAACAAGCCTTCAGCTCAATCCCAAGATTAAACATATACAAATATATAATTGAAGACATCAGAAAAAAAATAACGTTAATGGTAACAAATGCAGCAGATATTAGACAAAATACCATAAACACTGACAAAAAGTAAGTAATGATAAACACTGAAGTCAAAAAATTATAAGAGATTACATTACACACAGTCCCAATGACTGGGGGGGGGTGGTTTCTACTGCCATTGGGATATGGTACTCTGTTAGTAAGGGGTGAGACCCGAGGGTGATTGAGTGACTGCTTGCTGATTTTCGCTCACACAGACTGACGGATGTGGTAAGTGGTGTTGCCTTAGCTTGTCGCAAGAATATGACATTTCTTGACAGATACCCTTCCACTTCTGTTTAGCCTGACAATATATTGTCAGTGTGGGCTAACATCCATAATGACCCCTGTTCTGTCCCACTGCTTCAAGAAGGGATCTTGAATCTTAGACGTGAGAGTTCATGAGCAGAGGCTCTAGCTGGTGTACGAGATGTCTTGGAGGGAATGTAGGTGTGTGCCTGTGAGAGCCATTTGAAGTATTCGCTGACGTAGAGTGTGATGCCAGTACCTACTGACTTAGTTAATTAGTCTTGCCGACGGTATGCTGTTCCTCAGCTTTCTTCCTGTTCTCAACTGTTCGGGGACCTTGCGTATGCCTCGCAGAGGTGTGTTTAGGTACTGGAGTGGAGCCTGGGAAGCTGCCGTTAGCACCTTTGTTCATGCGAAGAATCCTTTCAACCAACTTGATGAATTGGTTCTTCCAGGCTGAAAGAGCCCCCATCTCTTGAAGAAGGCCAGTATTTCCTCCTCCCCACGTTAGTTCTGCCGTCCGTTGACAACTGCTTCAGTGCCCTTCACCAGGTGAAGAATCCTCGTAGCTTGGTGATGATTTTACTGAAGGATGTACCACTGGGGAAATATGCACTCTCCAGTATCAATTCGAGAGTTGATTTGCATACACCAGGTTAATGAGACCCTCAAGCTGGAATAACTCTACCAATGTCTGTTGGAAAGGGTATTCAGGAGTTAGGACTATAATTAGAGCCTCCGGTGGGGAGGAGGGTGTGTGGATCTTGCAGGAAATGCGGGAAAACCTGTGGTGCTGCAGGTCCCTTCTTTGTCAGGCCAATATGCTGTCTGTCTGGCTTGCCTGAGTATTGCATTAAGTACTTTGATGACCTGCATGTAAGTTTGCTGCAATCTTGTGATGGAGGGACTCCTGGACGACCAGGAGTACACAGGCGTCTTCGTAGGTGTACATGACCAGTTAGTGGGTCACGGCTAGTCTGACTCTCAGTGTCATAGGGAGCATGTATTACCAAAATCCTTGCTTCCCAATTCAACTTCGTCATTTAAATGATCATCCCTTCAGAGAATACAGCTCCATAATACTTAAAAAACATGTTCAAGAAACTGCTCGTGAGGAAAGAACTGCATTCAAGAATCTAAATTTACCAAATTTAACTTTGTATCAAGTGTTCCCAACAACTGGAAAGTTCACTCTTAGATGATATATATGGTGATCTACGAAAATATATAAGTGAATTAAAAAGCAAACAAGATAAAAAAAATTTTAATTTAATTAAGAACAGTTTTTGGACCACAAAATCCAACAGTGATTGCGTTATCTAGTTGTCCTCAATGTCTATTGACCCTAATGTGGTGACTGCTTTAGGATGAAGTATCTCTTTTGCTGTTAATAAAACCCTTTCTGCGGCCTCTGTTACGACAGCTTTCAGTATATTGGAAATATTTAGTAATGTTCCAGCTTCTAATATCAACATTGCAAGAAGTCTTGTTTATCAGTTTATTAATAACTTTTCGAACATTTGTAATATACCATTTAGATTTCTAAGAGCACTTGAACAGTTAAAACGTGACTCCGATAAGTAATATACTTGAAATGTCAAGGATCCAAATATTTCTTTCAATTTCCTTCTGTAGCCATTTATATATTCAGAATAGTCACTTGCTTCCCGTGAAATAGAATCGTGTGTGTGTGATTACCTAATTGTGATTATCTAATTGTGTTTACGGGAAAGAGCCCAAAGCTCGTATCTTCCCGTCTCCTGATCGGTTCCATTTTAGACTTAGTGATACTTATCGTACCTGTCCTTAAAACTATGCATTGAGATAGCATTAACTACCTCCTCGCTTAGCCAATTCCAATTATCAACTACTCTTACACTGAAAAAGTATTTCCTTACATCCTGCAAAGAAGTTTTCTTACCAAGCTTCAAACTATGACCTCTAGTTCTAGAGCCAGCCATATCGAAATATCGATCCCAATCCACTCTATCATAACCATGAAGGAATTTAAAGACTGTCACCATATCCCCCCTTACTCTTCCAGCTTCGAGTGATGGTAAGTCTAATTCCCTCAACCTCTCATCATAACTGAGATTGCTTATTTCTGGCACCAGTTTCGTGGCATGTCTTTGAACTTTTTCAAGCTTAGCTATGTGCTTTTTCAGGTGCGGATTCCAAAAGGGGGCTGCATATTCGAGTTTTGGCCTCACATAGGTTACATAAATATTTCTGAACATTTCCTTGTCCATGTGTGTGTGTGTGTGTGTGTGTGTGTGTGTGTGTGTGTGTGTGTGTGTATATATATATATATATATATATATATATATATATATATATATATATATATATATATATATATATATATATATATATATATATATATATATATATATACATACATACATACATACATACATACATACATACATACATACATACATACATACATACATACATACATACATACATAGATATATATATATATATATATATATATATATATATATATATATATATATATATATATATATATATATATATATGACGTAGTGGATATTGCTATTCCACCGTAAGCCGCCACTGTCGTGGGGGTTTTTCCTCCTACATTTATGTATTTATAATTATTATGGTAGCGTGGTCGCAAGTTAATAAATGCTAGTGCCTGAAGGGTACGAGGTAAGAATGGACACGCAGTGAATCCTTTACTTATATTTATTCTAGAGTACAACACAACCGATGACGCCTCAAATGCCCCTATGCCTCAAATGGCCCAATGGCCCAATGGCCCAATGGCCCAATGGCCCAATGGCCCAATGGCCCCCACCCTATGACTTCACAGTCTATGATCTATTCGTGCCCCTGGCAATATCTAACTAACTGTCTCTGCCCTGGGTGGCTCTTTAAATACCCCCAGGGGCAGGGCGTGGCTTAACATCCAATTCTCCAATGAAATCAGTCAGATCTAATCCTAGCAAATCAGCGCCAGGTTCAAAGTGGAATCCCTCCTACTTCCGGGGAGGGGTTACTGGGCATCTTCTCCTGGGCGTGGACCTGTCAGCGGCTATTCTCATTCCTGATTAAAAAAAACGAAAGCAAAAAGAACTTAGTGTACAACTGCAAAACTGTCGAAGCATAAATCCATTCCTCTCTGTTTAATCTTGATAAGGACTTTACTGTAACGGCATACACATCCTTGTCTATAATGACAATCTCTCTCTTTTCATGCTATAAATCAGAGGGTTAAGTCGAAGCGCACCCACTCTGATTAAAATCATATGTGACACTATCCCTACTACTATCAACAAAAGTACAAATATCCTTTTCGTAACAACTTCTTAAAAAGGACTTAAGTGTCATTAATTTCAACTTTAAAACTCAGCAAACAATCTCTAATAATCTCAATTATCTTTAATTAGCCCGATTGTAATCTAAAATTCATGAAAATGATAGGAGTTAACCATGGTTATCTCTGGACAATCTTCTCAGAATCCTTTAAGTAAGATTTTAAAGATTTCTTCAATACAAAAAGAACTATAACAAAAACGGGTATCTAAGAATATAAAAAGTCTATCTCTGTGTATGCAATAATAAAAACAAAAGTATATTTCATTATCAACAGTAAGGAATGCATTTTGCTTAAACTTCAAAATCTCGTACGGAGTTGTACATAAACAATTCAAACATAAAATATATATTTTCTTTTACTATCTCGAATTTGACTTATATCTGCTCCCTCAAATACGGGATACAGCTGTGTAACATTCTTGTTGTCATTTCGTGTCAGCTCTCACTCTTTCTTTATGACCAAGCCGAAATAATTTTGATGAAACATTATCATGGCTAAAACTCGCAAAGTTTTACTTTATCAATCTAACATATCTCTTCAGACAAATAATGTATATACTGCAGCTAGCAAAGAAAATAAAGAATCATTCATAGATTCACGTCCTTTATCACGTAACATCTATCTTGGAATCTCTCGGAAATCGAATAATAATCTCAACGGCGGAGTAGGGGACAAAACAAAAAATAAAACAAACTCGGCATTTCAACCATATCTGGGCAGGTGGAGAATTACGTTCTCATCCATATCTCTCACTAGATATTGCAACAGCGCATCACCTCCCATAAATACACTCCGATATGGCATGCAGAAGGACCTGGCGGAGCAGGGGAACGATCCTCGCAGACTCCCCAATCATGCTTCCTAACGGTGCTTTCCGCGATTTCACCCCCTAGAGCAACCCTCCCATTATACCCCCAGTCATTCATACTCACTCGCTATCACATTCGCTATATCACTTTCAAGTCAGTCATCTCCTTTCTGTCTGTGAAAATCCCTTTTATTTACAACGTTGGTTTTCCTTTCCCTTATCTCTCTGAAGGAGATTAAAGGTGAAATCTCGGCTGAGCCGTGCGGTTACAGACCTCCTCACCAGTCCTAGTCCCATTCTAACGAACAAACAAACACTCTACTCCCTTGAAGCTACGTTTGGGTGACACTGAAAACCCTTCCCTATTCTAGGACAGCACAAATTACTCTAATCTACTCTTACTTTCGCCTGCATAGCGTGAAATAAAAAAAACTCATCTCTAACTAGTATCACGAAAATTTCTTATTCTTCAAAAAAAACATGCCACACACGTATCGTAATGTTAATCCCTTCATCCTAACACAAAAAGAACGATCTGTCGTTTATGTCCTTCCCTCGCTAAAACATTACTCCCGCGGATAAAAACAAACAAAAAAAAAAGAAAAAAAGCTTAAAAACAGGCGCAATCGTAACACTCGATTTCTTACGCTTTAAGAAATTAATATAACAATGATTTTACACGTACTTTAAAATATCAAAGCTCAGTACAATTACTACAGATTCACAATAACGAGGTTGGGAGATCGAATGGTCACTTCCGCATTCTTTTCTCGAAAACCACACGTGGTCTATGAAACTCCTAAAAGCAGATGCACGTATATTTCTCACTATAATTCTTACGCTTTAGAAATTAATAGACTGTAATAGTGATTTCACGTGCATTAAATTTGTCAATTAAAAAGTCGATACATTCGCGCTCTTAAACTTCAATCTAAGCATTAATACAAATAAATGGAACGCACTTCCAACGAAATTTCTTTACATTACTCAAATTATAACAAAAAACGGAGTTTATTACTGCTTATAGCTATTAGTACAAATTATCCATGTTAGTAATGGGTACAGAAATTCTACTTTTATCAACTTATTAAGCGCCACACCCCTTATAAGCGGGTTGGCTGAGTCAAAGCATTACTACAAGACAAAATGGCGGCGTCCACCGACCTCAATTTCTTTTACTAATTGTCCCATTACTCACTGGATACAGATCACAAGTACTTAGCTATTTTAAGGAGGTTGTCCTGAAAAACTTCATGACAGAAGGCAGGGAAGGATCGGGTTTTCCTTCTTCTCTTCGCGTAAAATCGTCGAATCGCCGTCTTCTTGGTCGGATCCGGCAACTTATACCTCTTGTAATGGGCATTTTCACTCAATGCTCCGGTCACACTTCGGCTTACTAAGAAATATCTCAGAAATAGTTCCTTCAACGTTTTATAACATTCTCTATTTGACCACTCGTCACTTCTCATCCGCAGACCCAAGTATTTCAGGAAGTCGGTCGCGGGAATTATGGACGGACATTCACTGTCTTTTATATTTGCGCCGTCGAGGTATAAAAATGAATTCTTGACTCGAGGCGTCTTTACAACCAGGGCACAGGGTGGGGGCTTGGCCGGCTGCGTTCCCGGTGTCACCACGGGGTTCGGAGCGGCAGGCTGTTCGTCGATGTTTGAGGCGTCGGCGTCGGCCAAGTTCCTTCTCGACGGAGCGGCGTCGGCGCGTGCTTGTAGGCGCCGCACTTGCTCCTCCAGTTCGAGAATTCTCCGGTGTTTGGCCTCGTCACTCATTTCTTGAATTGGGAGATGTTGGGTTTCTGCTTTTGCCATTCTTATTTTCTTTTCTTTGCACTGGTTTCTTCTGATATGAGAGTCTCTTTGTATGTATTCCAGGCGTGATGATCCGTACCGCACTGCCACCACTGACGTATGGGTTTTGGCTATCCCACCGCTGCCACCACTGACGTAGTGGATATTGCTATTCCACCGTAAGCCGCCACTGTCGTGGGGGTTTTTCCTCCTACATTTATGTATTTATAATTATTATGGTAGCGTGGTCGCAAGTTAATAAATGCTAGTGCCTGAAGGGTACGAGGTAAGAATGGACACGCAGTGAATCCTTTACTTATATTTATTCTAGAGTACAACACAACCGATGACGCCTCAAATGCCGCTCCTGGAACAAAGCATGTGTTACTTTCATATTATATTACTGATAAGATCTCGGTAGTACCGCCATTTGCCTAAAATATTTTTGCCACATGTCGCAACTGTTTAGAGAATAGATAAAACTCCCATTGACAAGTTGTGGAGCCAGCAAGTTGCCACTTATGCTATACATATATACATTGATTGTGACAGCAGGAATTTGAATGTTAAAGGAGACTGTGTTAGAATAAGCATCACTATGAAAAATAAGTGTAGAACTCTGTTCTTACTTCTGAATGCCAGTCTCCATTGTATATATATTGATATTTTTGATTTAGTATATTTATTTTTATTGTTTATTATTCTTATTTTTAGATCGTGATTATTAGTAATGTTATTATGTTGACTGATGTTGTTGCTATCTCTCCATGGCCTGTTGCTAATTATTATTTTTGAAATGAAATCAGCAGTAACTTGATGATTTGTATCTTTTATCTGAATTCATACTTGATGTTACTGTAGCCACCGCTAATAAGAATGTTTCTTTAGTGGCTTTTCTGAGCATTTAATGATTATTCTTTTTGACATTTATAGTAGAGTAATGCTATGTAGCAGTTGCTACGTCCTAAGTATCTTGGAATAATAATCTAGTTGTGTAGACACATACCTTCCCTTACCACCCTATTCCTAGGCAGCCCCGACCTGCAAGTTCTAAAAGTCTTTAGATTTTGTCCGTCAGACAAGTCCCTAATGCCCATTGAATAGAGGTTGCAATCACTTGCAGTTGCAGGGGAGGCAAAGTATAGCCTCGATTACCAACGTGTGGCCAATGTTGGTACCCTGAAGTCATAGGGAACCTTCCTTGTACTGTAGTAGTGACAGAGGTTCAAACTTTCATCCCGCATTCTACTTCGAAGGTACGTGTGAGAGGACCGTACAGAACTAGTAACGCTGTGACGCTGCAGGTCTCCTGCGTGGGAGGTCTTAGTCAAGATCGGTCGAGGGCAGGACGAGCAAGCCAGGCTGGAAGGATTCGCGAGGTGTGGGGCCCCTTCCTGGTCCTTTTTGTTGTGCCCAACCGAGAAACAGGGTGATGGCAACAAACCTGGGCCTGTAGCGAGGACGGGCGGGGGATTGGAAAGCGTAAGAGTCCGCCGAGAGAAACCGGGGAATCGCACCTAGCAAGAATTCATGAGCAAGGGACAGAAAACGAAAGTCGTCCGAGACACAGAAAACGAAAGTCGTCCTAGACAGAAAACGAAAGTCGTCCTAGACAGAGAACGAAAGTCGTCCTAGACAGAGAACGAAAGTCGTCCTAGACAGAAAACGAAAGTCGTCCTAGACAGAGAACGAAAGTCGTCCTAGACAGAAAACGAAAGTCGTCCTAGACAGAAAACGAAAGTCGTCCGAGACAGAGAAATTTAAAAGTCGTCCTAAGACAGGGAGAGGACAGTCCTAAAAGAATAAAAATTTTAAAACTACTTTAAAAACCCAGGTAATCTTGATGAAATCCCAGAAACAAGGAGATCCCCGTACGAGTCATAACGGTAGTAAAAAGAGAGGAAAAGAAACGCAGAAATATTTTAAAATATTTTAAATAATACCTTTAAAAGCCACGTAAATGAGAAAGAAAAAAAATGATCCCTATACATGTCCGAACTTTAGTGAAAAGAGAAAAAAGGGTATTTTAAAAAGAAAAAAAAAGGGAAGACAAAATATTTTTATTTTTATGTTTATTTTTTTGTTTTGCTAGCTTTAAGAAAATTTTAAGCGCAAACTCAGAGTCTCCCTTAAATATAGTGTTGAGTAAGTGCCATTGATAAAGTGGATGATGAGAACTAAGACTAATAAGTTATTTTCTGCTTAAATAATATTAGTGTTTTGTTTTAGCATTCTTATTATTTGAATTATGATTTAATCCTTAGATTCATTGAGTTTTTATGTTAAATGGTCTCTGAATAGTAATTGCATATAAAAACCGATAAATATTTTGACTTTACACACAGTCAAACATGTTTTGTTTCAGGAGTAGTTTTTAAGGCTTAATTTTAAGACAAATCAATGCCCCTAATAATGATAGGAATAGAATTTATGAAGGTAGGGTCTCTTATAGAAAATTACTGTTGATGTTATAGTCTATTGCATTTTACATGTTTATACAAGCTAATACTCTACTTAATTGTTTGCTAATGTTCTAAATGAGTCATGATCTTACTGTAATTAACTCAATTTTGCCTTTTAAAGAAACGAGAGAAGTAGATGAATTAATGTTTTGATTTAAACTGACTTTTTGATCTTAATTAATGTTTAATATTAGTTTCACACTGGAATTATGTTGTTTTCAGATATAAGAATATGTTTGTATTTCAGATTTCCAACAAGGACATAGACCCTGCATGCTCTAGTTGTCTGTAAAGGTACTCTATATATGTTATGTTTGTGTAATTTGTATAGGAATTCTTAGAAAATAGCTTAAATAATTCGGCCCCATTTCTATTGTAAACTAATGTTAGCTAGGATATGTCCAAGAGCTCCCGGAAAAACTAGTCCATGCTTCGACTGAAATAAGAGATATTTCAGTTTTGGTTGGGAGGGATGTCGTATGACTTCCGGAGCGGAAACGGTTGGTCGAGGGCACGGATATTTTATTACAATGTTTGTAGAAAGTGCCAAGGAAATATATGACCGGAACCGTGAGACTTATGGACCTGGCATCGAGGAGGGCGAGAAAGGACAGGAAGCTAGCCATTTCCTAAACCGCAACACATATAAACAAGTGTTTCGTACGCAGGTCCACGCCCAGGAGAAGATGCCCAGTAACCCCTCCCCGGAAGTAGGAGGGATTCCACTTTGAACCTGGCGCTGATTTGCTAGGATTAGATCTGACTGATTTCATTGGAGAATTGGATGTTAAGCCACGCCCTGCCCCTGGGGGTATTTAAAGAGCCACCCAGGGCAGAGACAGTTAGTTAGAGTATTGCCAGGGGCACGAATAGATCATAGACTGTGATAGTCATAGGGTGGGGGCCATTGGGCCATTGGGCCATTGGGCCATTTGAGGCATAGGGGCATTTGAGGCGTCGAAGTTGTGTTGTACTCTAGAATAAATATAAGTAAAGGATTCACTGCGTGTCCATTCTTACCTCGTACCCTTCAGGCACTAGCATTTATTAACTTGTGACCACGCTACCATAATAATTAAAGTAACTATAAACGTAGGAGGAAAAACCCCTACGGCAGTGGTGTCATTAGAAGGGGATAATCATAAAAGCCTTACGTCAGTAACCCAGTCATCTTATAAAGTGTGAGTTCAAGTGGAAGTCTAAAACTCATACGTCAGTGGTGGCGTACGGCTGGGATAAAAGAAACCCATACGTCAGTGGTGGCTTGCGGCGGAATAGCCAAAACCCATACGTCATATATATATATATATATATATATTATATATATATATATATATATATATATATATATATATATATATATATATATATATATATATATATATATATATATATATATATATATATATATATATATATATATATATATATATATATATATATATATATATATATATATATATATATATATATATATATATATATATATATATATATATATATATATATATATATATATATATATATATATATATATATATATATATATATATATATATATATATATATATATATATATATATATATATATCCCCATCGTATTCCCTCGTTTCGTAAGAGGTGACTAAAAGTGGACGGGGCGAGGGGACTAGGAATCCCCCCCCCCTTGTATTAACTTCCTGCGAGACGTCAAAGAAGAAGGGGAGTAGAGGGGAGAATAACTTCTCCCCAAACTCTAGTTTTGGGGTGATTACCTAATTGTGTTTACGGGAAAGAGCCCAAAGCTCGTATCTTCCCGTCTCCTGATCGGTTCCATTTTATACTTAGTCATACTTATCATACCTGTCCTTAAAACTATGGATTGAGATAGCATTAACTACCTCCTCGCTTAGCCAATTCCAATTATCAACTACTCTTACACTGAAAAAGTATTTCCTTACATCCTGCAAAGAAGTTTTCTTATGAAGCTTCAAACTATGACCTCTAGTTCTAGAGCCAGCCATATCAAAATATCGATCCTTATCCACTCTATCATAACCATGAAGGAATTTAAAGACTGTCACCATATCCCCCCTCACTCTTCTAGCTTCGAGTGATGGTAAGTCTAATTCCCTCAGCCTCTCATCATAACTGAGATTGCGTATTTCTGGCACCAGTTTCGTGGCATGTCTTTAAACTTTTTCAAGCTTAGCTATGTGCTTTTTCAAGTGCGGATTCCAAAAGGGGGCTGCATATTCGAGTTTTGGCCTCACATAGGTTACATAAATATTTCTGAACATTTCCTTGTCCATGTGCCTGAAGGCTACCCTTACATTTGATAAGAATGCATATGCTGCCCTTACTATGCCATTTATATGTATTTCTGGAGACAAATCTGCCAGTATGTTTACTCCTAGATCTCTCTCATTTTCTGTCTCTTGAAGTTGTACTCCAGCCACCGAGTAGTCAAGCTTGGGCCTTCTTGCACTTGTACCCATTCTCATTACCTTACATTTTGAAGTATAGAATTTCATTAGCCACTTTTCTGACCACTCATGCAGATTATTTAGATCCTCCTGAAGTTCTCTACCATTGTTCTCGTTTTTTACTTTCTTCACAATCTTTGCATCATCTGCAAACATATTCATGAATGAATTTACAGACTCTGGTAGGTCATTTACATATACAAGGAACAAAAGTGGCCCTAAAACTGAACCCTGTGGAACTCCACTACTAACTCTTCTCCATTCAGACACTGAGTGTCTTACTCTAACCCTCTGTTCCCTTCCTTCTAAGTAAGTTTTTATCCATTCCAAAACATTTCCACCTATTCTAGCCATTGATTGCAGCTTCCTAATAAGTCTCCCATGTGGAACAAAGTCAAACGCTTTCTGGAAGTCTAGGAATATGCAATCTGCCCAGCCCTCTCTTTCCTGTAAGATTTGGCTTACCTCATCATAAAATTCTAATAAGTTTGTTACTGTTGATCTACCTTCTCTGAAGCCATGTTGCCTCACTGACAAAAAGTTGAAGGATTCCAAGTGAAGAGAGATATGTTTCCTTAGTAGTTTCTCCATAACTTTGCAAACTATGCTGGTCAAGGAAACTGGTCTATAGTTCAGAGCCGTATCCCTCCTTCCCTTTTTGAAGATAGGTATCACATTTGCTTGTTTCCAGCATCTTGGAATCTCCCCTGACTCCAGTGACTTTTTAAATATGATACTTAGTGCCACTGATATTGTGTTTGCGCATTTTTTAAGCACATGAGGGGATATGTCATCAGGACCTGTAGCTTTATGAACATCTAAATCCATCAGCGCTTTGCATACCTCTGTGGCTGTAAGGTTGATGTTCTCTAATACCGGCCCTTGAGCTTCTATCACTGCAATCTGAGGGGGTGGGGTATTTTCTACTGTAAATACTGACTGAAACTCCTTGTTCAATTCTTTGCAGATCTCTTCATCCGTCTCAGTGATGCTTCCATCCGCTCTCTTTAGCCTTAAAACCTGTTCCTTTACCTTCAGTTTTCCTCTGATAAAGCTGTGGAAAAGCTTGGGATTTTCTTTAGCCTTCCTGGTGATGTCCCTCTCATAGTCTCTCTCTGCCTCTCTCCTGTTACTAAGGTAGTCATTTCTTGCTCTTTTGTAGGTTTGCCAGGCATTTATGTTTTTTCTCCTCCTATACCTTTTCCAGCATTTGTCTCTCCACTCCTTAGCTCTTTTACACCCATTATCGAACCATTTCTCTCTGGCATGAATTACACCTACTTTGGTGACAGGTATGCAGCAATGCAATCTACTATCTTCCCATATTTCTCACAAAAGATGTCATACATTTCTTGTACAGATTTGTTGCAAAATAAGGTTCTCCAGTCAATAACTGTAAAAAGCTCATTCATTTTGATGTAATCTCGTTTCGGATAGTTCCTCCTCATGTCCTCAGTGCCTCTACTCTCAGGAAGAATATCTTCAATGATATACTCCATCAACAACACACAGTGGTCACTCTTTCCAATTGGTGGTTCATACTCAATTTTTTCAATATCCAACACCTTATCTGTGAACACTAGATCAAGTAGTGATGGCTCATCCCCACCCCTGGCCCTTGTTGGTTCCATTACATGTTGGTGTAGGAAATTCCCTTGTACGCAATCTAGGAATCTTGCCCCGAATGAGTCCTCACCACTGTGTGGGTCAAGATTTATCCAATCTATCTCTTTATGATTAAAGTCTCCCATAATCAAAATCCTACATTTTTTTTCCCGTGCCATGTTAACAACTGAGTTTATGACTTCAATAGTACCTATATGACTTTCCTCATAAACTTCAAGCCTATTTTGGTTCCTTGGTGGGTTGTATACAACAGTTATTATAATGCTCTCTGACCCAGTATTTATGCGAGCAACAAGAAATTCCTTGAACTCACTTTCTATAGCCAAGTTTATTTCTTCAACTTGAATCCTTTCACTTATGAGCAGTGCTATCCCTCCACCAGTCCTCTCAGATCTTTCAACCCTTAGTATTCTGAAGCCCTTAGGAAAAACTGTGACGCTGTTTATGTCCTCACTCAACTTAGTCTCTGTAATTGCTACTATATCTGCCATACTGTTGTGAATCCTATCTTTTAATTCTACTGCCTTACCAGCTAATCCATCAGCATTTGTGTATAACAATCTTAATGAGGCCCCATCCCCTGATCTTCTGTCATTATCTTCTTTATCTCCCCTTTGTCTGGAAGAACTCTGAAATGAAAATTTTTCTTCTGTTCTTCATTTCTTTCCTCATTTAACCTTCTTGCCTCTTGCAACAAGTTTTTGATCTTTCCCATCTCTTCCTGTGTTCTGTATCGTCTAATGAACACTTCTTTGAATTCTTGAAGGTCTTTTAGACTTTTTTTTCTCAACAATATTTCCCTACATGTTTCCCCTCTCTCAAAGGTTACTTTTGTTGGTCTCGGCTTTCCTTCCCTCGAATATTTACCTAGTTGGTGTGTGATTACAATATCCTCAGGACCACAAACTACTCCAAGCTTTCTTATCAGGTCTACAACCCTAGCTTTTTTTTCTTCAAGTCTCCCCTGCCATGTTGGCTCCTGGGATTCGCTTATGCCTGAGATTACCACTGTCTTCTCCTTATCAAGTGCCTGTCTGATGAGTGGGTTTGCCCTTTCCATCACAACGTCTTTCATTGTTTCGATGACTGTCTCTTTATAGTCAACTGTTTGTATGTTTTCCAGTGCCACCACCTTTACAGCCTCTTTTACTGCCACATTCCCCTTTAGTGCATCAGCAAAGGAAGTTTTCATGGCATCATTTTCCATATTCAGCTCCTGGAACTCTTTTCTGAACTGTTCAATGTTTTCCTTAATCTGGACATTCCAAGCAGCAATCTCGTCTCTCTCAGAAGAGAGCAGCGAACTAACATCTAATTCCTTTAGGTTGTCATTCAGCTGTTTGTTTTTATCTTCTTGTTTAGAAATTCTAGATTCTAATTGACTCTTTTCCCCTTCCAGCTTCTTTATTCTTTTTTCTAGTTCCTTTCTCTCCTGCCCTTGTGCTTTATTTGCTTCCTCCAAAGATCTTATTTGCTCTCTGGGTGTTTCATTTTCTTTCATTTCTCCATCCATATTCCGAATTTTTTCATGAAGGCTTATAACCATTGCCTCTAAATTTTTGATTTTCTGTTTAAGTCTCCTAATGACTACCCCTCCTACCGACCCATGGATGGGAGAGGTTTGGGACAGAGATGGCCTCATTTTTATGTTCTCCCTCTCACAGAATGTAGGGAAAAAAAAATAAATAAAAAAAATAAAAAAAAGAGGTTTGTTGGAGGTGGCATGAGGAGGGGCAGCGAGTGGTGGAATGAAGGGATGAAAATGAAGGTGGAAGAGAAAAAGAGGGCTGTTGAGGAATGGCTGCAGTGTAACAGTAGGGAGAAGTATGAAAGATATAGGGAGAAAAATGTGGAAACCAAGCGGAAGGTAGAGGAGGAGAAGAGGTTGGCAAATGTTAGGTGGGGACAGGATTTTAGTAGGTCATATGAGAAGAATAAAAGGAAGTTTTGGAAAGACATGAAGAGAGTAAGGAAGGGTGGATCGAGGATGGAAGAGACATTAAAAGATGTGAATGGACAGATGTTAAGAGGGAACGATGCAAGGAAAAGATGTGCAGAATATTTTGAATGCTTGCTGAATTTGAGAAAGATAGAGAGGAAGCTATAGTGGCAGTAGGGGGTGTTCAAATGCCAGTAATAAGAGACGAAAATGAGAGAGAGATTACAAGAGAGGATGTGAAAAGGGCATTGTATGATGCAAAAGCAGGTATAGCACCTGGAATGGATGGTGTGAGAGCGGAGACGTTGAAAGAAGGGAGTGTGACTGCACTGGAATGGTTAGTGAGAGCGTTTAATATATGCTTTATGTTGTCAATGGTGCCAGTGGAATGGGTGATTGCTTGTATACTGCCCCTATACAAAGGTAAAGGAGATGTGTATGAATGCAGTAGTTTTAGGGGTATAAGTTTGTTGTGTGTGGTAGGATACTGGTTAATAGGATTAGAGATAAGACAGAAAATGTGATTGCAGAAGTGCAGATTGCAGTATAGATCAGATTTTTATAGTTAGGCAGCTATGTGAGAAATATTTAGCAAAGGGTAAGGATGTGCATTTTGCATTTTTGGATATGGAGAAAGCGTATGATAGAGTTGATAGAGAGTCAATGTGGAATGTTTTGAGATTATATGGAATTAATGGTAAATTGTTGCAGGCAGTGAAGAGTTTGTATGAGGGCAGTAGAGCTTGTGTTAGGGTAGGGAATGAAGTGAGTGAGTGGTTTCCAGTGAGTGTGGGACTGAGACAGGGATGTGTGATGTCACCATGGCTGTTCAATTTGCATATTGATGGAGTCGTAAGAGAGGTAAATGAGCTAGTGCGTCGTTGAGAAAGTTGATCAGTTTAAGTATTTTCTTGGTTATAGCTGCAAATGGTGGAGTGGAAGCAGATGTGTGTCACAGAGTGAATGAAGGATGTAAAGTGTTGGGTGCATTGAAAGGAGTGATGAAGAATAGAGGGTTGGAAATGAATGATAAGAAAGTTTTGTATGAGAAAGTGGTTGTGATAACTGTGATGTATAGATCAGAGCTATGGGGTATGAAAGTAAGTGAGAGATGGAAACTAAATGTGTTTGAGATGAAATGCCTGAGGAGTATGATTGGTGTATCTCGGTTGGATAGGGTTAGGAATGAAGTGGTGAGAGCAAAAACGGGTGTGAAGAGAGAAATTGCAGCCAGAGTAGATATGAATGTTCTGAGATGGTTTGGCCATGTGGAAAGGATGGATGATGAAAGACTGCTGAAAAAGGAGATGAATACGAGAGTTGATGGGAGAAATGCTAGAGGGAGGCCTAGGTTTGGGTGGATGGATGGAGTAAGGAGAGCCCTGAATGATAGGAGGATGGATTTGAGGGAAGCAAGCGAGCGTGCTAGAAATAGGAATGAGTGGTGAGCGATTGTGACGCAGCTCTGATGGGCATCTGCTGTTTCCACGGGGCTGCATCTTACAGAGGTAGCCCTGTGGTAGGGGCAGTAGGGGAGTTGGCAGGTGTGAAGTGGCACAGGATGTGAAAAAGCCGGGAGGATGGGCTGTGGCACTCCAGCAGTGTCATCTGAACGGTCACTAGCTCCCTCGTCATTGTCCATAGAGCAAAGTAATCCCCTTATTGTTTTCTCTTTTTGATGTTGGCTACCCCCAATTAAAGGGGGGAAACAGCCAAGGTAGATAGAATATATATATATATATATATATATATATATATATATATATATATATATATATATATATATATATATATATATATATATATATATATATATATATATATATATATATATATATATATATATATATATATATATATATATATATATATATATATATATATATATATATATATATATATATATATATTATATATATTATATATGGGGTTTTATTATTATTATTATTATTATTATTATTATTATTATTATTATTATTATTATTATTATTATTATTATTATTGTGACACAAATCATGCATTTGCCTAAAGCACTTTTCATTTCTCTCTCTCTCTCTCTCTCTCTCTCTCTCTCTCTCTCTCTCTCTCTCTCTCTCTCTCTCTCTCTCTCTCTCTCTCTCTCTCTCTCTCTCTCTTCTCTCTCTCTCTCTCATACACACACACACAAAAGAGCAAGAAATGACTACCTAAGTAAAAAGGAGAGGCCGAGAGAGACTATGAGAGGGACATTACCAGGAAGGCTAAAAAAAATCCCAAGCTTTTCCACAGCTTTATCAGAGGAAAACTGAAGGTAAAAGAACAGGTTTTAAGGCTAAAGAGAGCGGATGGAAGCATCACTGAGACGGATGAAGAGATCTGCAAAGAATTGAACAAGGAGTTTCAGTCAGTATTTACAGCAGAAAATACCCCACCCCCTCAGATTGCAGTGATAGAAGCTCAAGGGCCGGTATTAGAGAATATCAACCTTACAGCCACAGAGGTATGCAAAGCGCTGATGGATTTAGATGTTCATAAAGCTACAGGTCCTGATGACATATCCCCTCATGTGCTTAAAAAATGCGCAAACACAATATCAGTGGCACTAAGTATCATATTTAAGGAGTCACTGGAGTCGGGGGAGATTCCAAGGTGCTGGAAACTAGCAAATGTGATACCTATCTTCAAAAAGGGAAGGAGGGATACGGCTCTGAACTATAGACCAGTTTCCTTGACCAGCATAGCTTGCAAAGTTATGGAGAAACTACTAAGGAAACATATCTCTCTTCACTTGGAATCCTTCAACTTTTTGTCAGTGAGGCAACATGGCTTCAGAGAAGGTAGATCAACAGTAACAAACTTATTAGAATTTTATGATGAGGTAAGCCAAATCTTACAGGAAAGAGAGGGCTGGGCAGATTGCATATTCCTAGACTTCCA